>QFDX01000958.1:6750-31687 GCA_003315875.1 Lactifluus piperatus
TACGCCTGGTGCAGGCGGGGGTACGCCTGGTGCAGGCGGGGGTACGCCTGGTGCAGGCGGAGGCACACCCGGTGCTTGCGGATGAATTGATCCTTGCACGGATGGCATTCTCGCTGTTGAGGCTGAAGCCAATCTGATTGTAGCTCGCGATCCCTGTGCTGATGCAACTGAGATCGAGCTAGATGCCGCCTGTGGAGAGGTCTGACCCGGCCTGCTCATATACTGAGGTGGAGCCACAGATCCTTGAGATGACCTAGGAGTCTGACGTGCCCTCAACATTCTGCAGGCATAGTCTTCATCTAGAGTACGCGGGATCTGGCTAATCTCTCGGGCTGGTACAGGCGATTGTGGTTGGATGGTTCCCCCCTGATCGGGGGTATTCGGGCGTTCTGCAGGCTGTGTCTCATCCTCCTCTGAATGAGATTGAGTCTCCTCCGCCACTTCTGAGTGTTTCCCACTCGTCCTCTGTGCAAGGAAGGGGCGAGTGTCTCTTCCTCGCGTCTCTCGGCCACTTGACCGGACTCTCGACTTGGCTATTGTCGCTGCTGTCTGCTCACTGATCTGACGTCCGTGTTGCCTTTCCCGATCGGCATATGATGCCTCTGCAGTCGGAGGTGCCTCAATCAGGCCCCTGTCCTCAGATCCAATCGTGATATGCGAGGGGCCTTGTTCAAAGGTATCCTCGGACTGTATCTGCGCAGCCTGGTGCTTACTTGGTCCCGTGGATCCTTCGATGGGCTCACGTTCAAACTGTGTTGTCTGACTCTCTGGATCGTGCGGGAGCGCTTTCAGCATTCTCTTGCTTATGGAGGGAACATTAATGTCCTCCAAGTCTTGCTGCAATGTCTCAAAAGCGTGCTGAGACAATTGCATCTTCCTTTTTGCATGTGCAAAGCCTTTCTGAGGGTGTTCTTCCATCAGGGTTTGTACCTCGTGGGTAGCATTGTTCGTAAAGTCTATCCAGTTATGCAGGTCCGTACCCATGCCCTCAAAAGTCTTATTGAGGAGCGTTATTTGGGAGACCAAGAACTGGACAGTCTCTGGTGATATAGCTGGCGACGATACAACTTCCTCGCGTTGCTTCCCTTTGTCCTGGCGAGGCTCAGGAGTAGGAGTAGGAGATCCTCCTAAGGGCGTGAGGGTACCAAACGTTATTGTTCCCCTTGCTGAGGAGGGGCTGAGTGGAACTATCCCCGAGGGTAGCTCAACAACTGATTGGGGCGCGTGAGTCAGCTCACTGCCTGAAGTATCAGTAAGTTGAGTAGTATTCCCCTCGATGTACTCCAATTCCTCTTGAGGAGGCTCAGCACTCGTACTCAGAGGGTGTGTTCCGAGGGGTGCAGTAGGCTCGTGGTGCACTGCTGCTTCCCCAGGTTCACTCAGGGGCTGCCCTTCAGTATGCGGGGCCTGCTGGGCAATGTGTTGCTCCTCACGCCGCGCTTGGGATGAACGCGTATTTCGAGAGGGGTGTTACGGATATGTCACGTGCGCCTCCTCTCACTTTTGTCTTGTCTTTCCGAGTTCCTTGTCACCATACGCACCATCATTCCCAGAGGGCTGACCTCGCTCGTTGTTATTGTCATTGTTCTGTTACAGTACAATAACGGACTTAGTTCTGGTTACGATACAATAGCCAAAGGCCCCTATGGTCTTCTCGGGCATTTCGGCTGACTCGGACGATACGGCTCTCTATTGTTGATGGGAACAGCCTCTTCCAGATGTCCATTGTTCCTAGTTCTCGTCATAAAAGAACTAGAACAAGGGGGATGGGAAGGGAGCGTCCTGCAACAATAAGGACGTAGGGTCTTATTGTTGCAGCCATTGTCCAGCAGGGGTACAAGGCGATGTGACTCTCATGTATTTAAGCATGAACGACTGAGGACTTAATCCTCAGTCTAGTCTTCGACTCTAATCGACTATCACTCTCCTCTCTACTTGAAACTGCGAGTTCAAGGGTTCTCTGTGTTCAGTGGAAGATTCCCATTGTCGTCTCTTCATCACTCCGGCCTGATAAGCCATTCACGTTTTCATTGGTGTGCGTTAACACCTTTGGTCCTACTGAACACAACAGGTAAGTGTCTACCGCTCTAGGAGACACTAAGAGCGAGTCCAAGAAGGAAACCCCGCTTGGATAGCAGCTGTCCAGACGCGACACAGGTGTATTGTAGCTGGGCTACATACTTGACGACCTAGTTGGTCAACGGTCAACGTCGAACCGTAACAGGGGGGTCCCCAACTCATTGGTGTAGTTTTGAAGCAAAAGGTCCACTGTTCGTGGGTTTAAAAAAGTGAAAGACGTCCTAGGGTGCTCACACAGGTGCAAGCACTCAAAGACTTAGGTAGATTGTTTTAGATAGTAAAATAGATGTGTTTTTGACTTAAGAACTCCCTAGAGTTGCCTGCAAGCTAAACCAGCCGAATCTGGGGGTTTTATTTGCAGTAAACTACGATAGAAGTAAAGTCCCCTTCCATCAGAGGGGACACACGACTTATATACATTGAAAACTACTCTAATCGTACATAGATCTTGTCTCATTTACCTTGTAAGCCTCCGATCTGCAACGATCTTCATAGATCGCGCTTATCACACATGCCTAGAGCCCTAGGCTTTTGTTCTTTACTCATCATGGCTTATCTCAGTTCACTCCGAAAGGTTGCACGCTGAAGGAAAGCGTGCAGCGTTTACAATTAAGCAGCGATGCTTAATTGGTCGCTTAGTGTATGTTATCTACGCGCCCGATGTAGCTGAGCCGCGTAGCTTATTGCGTAACTGACGCGGTACGGAGATGTCGCTTGGGCCGGACCGCCTGTGCCGCTGATGTGGCTCGCGCCAATGGCGAAGATCTCTTGCGATCTCATCGCTCACTCTTGTGATAAGATATTTGAATTGAGATCTTTATTGTTTTCATGCACCCTTGATATGGGTATGCATGAATCGGACTGATCTGTGTGGTGTAGCAACCACGCACCCTACTTTCTTTTGGGCTTTGCCCAGCTATGTGGTAATGCCGAGCCCGGAGCTTCTTGACACGACTTTGATTAGCTCAGCTGACCCAAATTCGTCAAGCGAGGCGCGGAACTCCCACAAACCAGGATTCGTGGTATAGCCGGGCCCGGGGCATTTGGCGCGGCTTAGCTCAGCTGGCTCAAGCTCGTTAAGCGAGGCGCAGAACTCCCACAAGCCAGCACGTGAGCTTTATCAATATAGATCTCCGATATTTAGCAGCGGCTGCGTGATTATCTGGCACGCGTGCATTTATTTCAATGCACAACAATTGTTTTATGATTTTAATAGATGCTAGGCGTCCATATAGGGCCGCCTTACACAGTGGACTGCCTTGTTCGTCTCTTCAAACACAATTTCGGTACAACTTAACAAGGGCAGCGAGTCCACAGTAGAAACGACGAATGTGATCATTGCTACTGGGTCCAAAGTTGCACCATGCCCTGGCAGCGTCATAGAGATAGACAAAGCGCAAATTGTCAGCTCTACCAGTGCGCTATCGCTGCAGAAGGTACCAGAAAAGATGGTTGTCATCAGGGGTTGCATCACTGGACTAGAGATGGGCAACGTATGGAGCCTGCTGGGACTGGAAGTCTGTGGTTGGTACTCTCGAATCACACTCTCAGTTACACAACGTTATTGACCTTGATAAGGTCATCTTTATCTCCAGTTTTGGTGAGGTCGGGCCATGGGGGTCTTCTCGCACACAATGGGAGTTGAAGGTGAAGAGTCGTTTGACACTTGAGGGTTACATCGAGATGGCATGGATGATGGGCTATATCAAGCATTTCGATGGTCGTCTCCACGTCAGCTGGGTTGACGCGAAGACGGGCGAGCCTGTCGATGACAAGGATGTTCAGGGCAGGTATGAGAAAGAAATCATGGACCATGCCGGTGTGCACTTTATTGGTGAGCCCTTTCTTAATGTCGGCTCTTCCATATCTGACCATGCCCATCAGAACCCGAACTGTTCCGTGGTTATGATCCCAAGATCTGCAACTCGGAAGTCAAACTAATTCATGACCTGGAGCCGGTTGAGGTCACCGATTCAGACTCTGAGAGATTCAAGAAGGAGCATGGGGATAACTGTGATATCTGGGCTGGCGAGGGTGGCCAATGGTACGTCAAACTGAAGAAGGGTGCTCGCGTCTATATCCCGAAGGCAGTTTCCTACAACCATCTGGTGGCCGGCCAACTCCCCACCGGGTGGAATGCTATACGTTATGGCATTCCCGAGGACATTATCGCACGCACGCACTGATCGCGTTTCGCTCTCATGATATACCCACCAGTTCAGCACGAGCGTACCAACTATCAAGTGCATCGGGGATGTCACTTTCGGGCCTATGCTCGTGCACAAGGCAGAAGAGGAGGGCGTCGCCACAGTGGAGTACATCCACTCCGGTCACGGTCGCGTGAACTTACAACACGATTCTGAGTGTGGTGTATACCGTGACGCACACCGAGCTGCCATGGGTTGGGGAGATGGAGCAGGACCTGAAAAAGGATGGGGTACGATATAAAGTTGGGTGCTTCCCCTTCTTTGCCAACTCACGGGCCAAAACGAACCTGGACACTGAGGGCCATCCTGGTTGAGGAAGAGACAGACTGGATCCTTGGGGTACATATCATCGGTGGGCATTCCTTGATTTGATGTTGTGGGAATCAATCTGATTGACTTTGGTGCACGCGTAGGACCGAACGCCAGGGAGGTGTCCTTGCACTCAAATATAGGGTAAGCTCGGAAGACATTGGCACATTGCACGCACGACTCATGCACACATACATTCCATCTTTTGTTTTGTGTCTTTGACGAGCACTGACTATAGTATTCCCTTACATATTAGCTTGTAGGCAAAATTCAACCGATATTCGCGGCCATCTCAATGCTCCTTATTTCCTTTAATCTCTTATTTTACTTGTGCAAGGACTGGGACGAGTCTCTAAGTACTTTATTTCCTTACTTATATTTTATTTTACTTTACACTCTAGCTGTTTACTTGTTTTTACTTTAAACTCTAGCCGTTTACTTGTTTTTACTTTAAACTATAGCTATTTACTTTTTTTTACTTAAACTTTAGCTTTTTACTTTTTTTTACTTTTTTTTACTTAGGGATAGTCGAGAAAAAAGTAAAAATAAGGAAAAAAACTTACTTATATTACTTAAGTTACTTATTTTCTGGTCTAAGTAGAAAAAGAAGAAAAAAGTGACTTGCCATTTTCCTGATGTTGGCAACATGTAGGCTGTGAGCGAGTCAGTGGTCAGCTTGACGTCTCACTCGACTGTAATTTTGTATGTACTGCAATGCCAAACTGCTTCAGAGAGCTAACATAAAAAACCTTTGGAGGATCTGGGCAGTAGCTACTGCAACTTGCTTTCTGACATTCGAGGTGGGGGGAAAGAATGATGCAAGGCACTGGTTTTTTTTTTTTTTTTTTTTTTTTTGAAATAATTTATTAAGCGGATTGGGGGATCGCCCGTTACCACGTCAAGGAAAATACAGAGCTGCTTATATTTGTCCTACTGCATCTAAAGACTCCATCACCCCTCTCCGAATCCTGCGTTTCTTTGCGGTGTTTAGGCGCTCGGAGTGGCAGGCGGAGGTAGCCCCTACAGTCGAGGAAGAGGCGAACACTCTGTCCAACAAATCGGAGGGATGAGCGGCAAGTGCAGCCTCCCTCGCGGAAGACGCTGCCCGGGTCCTCTTCTTCCTAGCTTGCGGGTTAACAGAGGGTGGTGGTGCAGATTTGGGGGCAGGGGGTGCAGACGAGGTTGACTTGGAGGGAGGTGGCTTCGTCACCTTGGTTGGGGCATCGGCGTTACCCTTGCCCGCGCCTACTCCAGCTCCTCTGCTCGCCCCTTTGGCTAAAGGGCATCGGTGTCGCTTCGCAGACTTGCGCGACGCAAACTTTCGCTTGCACCACTCGCAAGACCGTTGTGGGGTTCCTAGGGCCGCCTCTTCGTTGGCCTTTCGTCGCTCCCGCCTCGATGCGCGGTTCCTTTTCCTTGCAAGACGCTTCTTCTCCCTTTGGGCCGCTGACACACGCTTCTGGCCCTTGCTGAGATCAAAAAAGGCCTCGTGGCCTTCCTCGTTGAGAAGCTCCAAAATATATGCAAACATCACCTTTTTCACCTTCTGGAGAGGGCGAGGTACGAGCGCAACGGCGCACTTGACCAGGTGAGAGTGGAATTGGGGAGAGAACTCGACCCAAAAAATTTTCCCGTCTTCAGCTTTCTGGGCCGAAAGGGCCTGGGCCCGAAGGTGGTCTCGTGAGAGGAACCACCGGCGACGGAACGTGTTGAGAATGTCGAAAATCGAAAGTTCCGAATTCCCAGAAAGTGCCTTCTTCTTCGGCAGCTTGTCCCCAGGGGGAAAGTTCCGATAAGGAGTTGGGGTCCCTGCCCTGCTGTCCAAAGTATCCATGGGGAGCGTTGTGAAGGACGTTGTCCCGTCAGCATTCACCCTGATGAACGTAACTGTCCCGTCAGGGTTCACGTGTCTGGTCATTGTGCCATCAGTGGTGGGCTGGGAAATGGGGGTCCCCGTGAAAACCGGGTCTCGGTAAAATTCGGGGGAATTAGAAGGGCCAGACTCGTCCTGCAGCGTGGGCTGGGGAGTGGCCTCGGTGAGAGAGGGAGTTGTAAGATCGACCTGCATGCGCTCGACAAAGCCAGGGCCAAATACCTCCTCTAAAGCGAGCGCTGAGGAGGCAGGGATAGCGAGGGAGTGCGAGGAGGGGGTGGAAGTCATCGTGGGAAAATCCAAGATAGTGGTGGTAAGAGAATGAAGGCACTGGTTGAGGAGTATGCCTGCTTGATGGATAAGTTTGAGGGCTGTCCCTGAAAGGGACTGAACATCAACAGAGGGACAAATGAGGAAGGATGAGTGAGGAGAGGAGGGACCAGGGACCAGGGATGAGCAAGGAGCGAGGAGGGGAGGGACCAGGGAGGGAGAAGGGGACCACATCAGCAAACCACAATTTGCTGTATAGTGCTGTACAGAGCTCCACAGAGCTCCACAGAGCTGTATAGAGCCATATAGCTGACCCAGGTTTTGCTGATGCAGTTAAGACACCCCCTTTGGCATTGAGATCGATGCACAAGAGGGGCAGGCAGGCAGTAGTGTGGGTGGCAGCCCATTCACTAGCAGGCCCGATACCACTCCATGTGTTGTAGCTGCCTCAAGATTGGTGTAAGCTGGGTGGAGGTGGAACTAGGGGCGTACCTGGAAGGAACCACGACTTTCCCACAACGTTGCAAACTCATCCTCTCCATTGGCTCTACCTTCTGTGTTGTCAACAGGGGTAGTAGTGATGGTGCTGGTGGTTTCCATTGCAGTCACCATCAGTGAAATAGCTGAGGACTTGGAGGATGTGAAGAAGACTTCTAAGGACATCCAGAAGGCCTCCATATCTTTCACGTCCATGTCTACATTTGGTACCAATTCCACATTGCCATTGGCCACCATTGCAGAAGTGGTAAGGGCAGTGGGAGTAACAGGAGTAGTCAGTGAGGGGGTGCTTGCACCTGCGAAATCGAGCGCATCTGAGAGTGGATCGCTACTGCTTAATAGCGGGCTCGATGGTGGTAATGGCTGAAGACAGTGGGAATGTGTCGGACCATAAGCCTTGCAAATCCATTGTATCCTCCTCATCATCATTAGCCCCTCACTTGTAGCTAGTCTCATCATCGTCCAATGGCGCAGGTAGCGAACTTGCTGGTGTATCGACCAATAATCCATCTTTATCATCTTTCTCTTCCTTGCTGGTAGCAGCAGCGCTAAGGTGATGCTGGCCTAGATGTTCAAATACCACGCCCGCTCAACACACTCTGGATCAGTGAGAGAATGGGCACAGATCTGCTGAGTTGAAGTGTATTTTCTTTGTCCTCATCTGTGCCAGCGTTGGGCAAGAACAGTGGGCTTGACATGGCAACTGAATCAGCGTTCCATGAGGCATCATCAGGCATGCTTCACATTGGTGTACATGGTGCAAACATAAGCACAGACGTCCACGTGGTTGGTGATGAGGGTGCCCACAGGGGAGGTGGGGAGGATGTCCAGAGAATGTCCGCAGCAGCTGCCATGATGGGTGTTGTGGTGGTTGCATTCATATTGCTGCTCCCCAATGATGCCAGATGTGATTGGATGCCAGCTGAAGGAGGGGGAGACAATGGCGGGGGCGGCGCTTGCTCAATGGACATTTGTCTGTGGGACTTGTGACAGTGTGACTGCTTGCACTCAAGTGTCTTGGCCTGTTTGCATGCATTCTCCACCTGTTTGCATGTGAGTGCCTCTGCCGAAATGTGCAGCTTCATTGCAGTCATCATGCGTGCCCACTCGCAGATGACATATGTTTTCCTGACTTGAGACAGCGCTGGAACTGAGCCTGAAGTAAGCAACAATGTAGCAACTTTGGCAGATGCAATGTGTACTGTCTTCAGAGGTGAGGGAAAGGCAGTTGCAACAAGAGCGCTGAGTGCTGCGAAGAGGTCAGCATTTGCACGTGGTGTTTACCAACATAGGTTTGCTTGAAAACATGACTGGGTCTGTGCAAGCAACTGATGCGACAAGAAGGTGAGAGTGAGTTTTGCCAATGCCAGTTCAGAGGTTCAAACTAGTTCAGAACCAGTTCAGAGATTTTCTCTGCTGGCTGAACCCCAAACTGGACCATTGGTCTGGTTCAGGTTGGTCCAGTTCAGAACTGGACCTTGACACCACTAGGTATTCTTCATTGGAGAATACAGTTCAACTAATCTGGTGCACTTCACACATATGGTACCTCAGAACTGTAACACAGATGGAGTAAACATACAATCACAGATTCAATTATTGAAATTTGGCTAAATTGCTTATCTTATCTACACAAAGTGCAACCCACAGGTTGGTGGGTTTGGGTGTAGTAGTAGCATGGGTTGGCAAAGTTCATCACCATACCTGCACCCACTTCACCTGAGACCTCAACACCACAGGTGTACCTGCTACCTGTGCACCAGCCTAATCCTGTGATTGCCCATCTTGGTGGAGGCAGAGGTGCTCAGCAGTGATACAAAGAAACTCTGAATCTGCACATCAGGAAAACATGAACCATCTTAAATAAACTGTCTTAATAATTTCTTAAAAATAGAAATGTGTTTAAGTGGTATTAAGTATCAAATAAGGTACATAAGAAGCATTTAAGTGCAATTAAGAAGAGATAAGAAAAGGCACCTGACTGAATTTACTTAAAATTTACTTAATCTGTCTTAAAATCTACTTAAATGTTTCTTGTATAACTTTTGATATTTTTAAAAAATATATATAAGAATCATTTAAGACAGATTAAGTAGATTTAAGTAAATTCAGTCAGGTGCCTTTCTTATCTCTTCTCACAGTAATTGCACTTAAATGCTTCTTATGTACCTTATTTGATACTTAATACCACTTAAACACATTTCTATTTTTAAGAAATCATTAAGACAGTTTAAAAGTAGATTTTAAGATGTTTCATCTTTTCCTGCTGCATCAACTTGAAGTGCACAATGCACTCAGCCACCTCAGACTTTCAAAACCATTTTTTTTGCAATGGTCATTAAATTTTGAAACAGCAATAATATTTTCACTCGAGCTATTTCAACTGAAATCTCCTGATTGTTTATACATTTCATGTTATATCACAGAATAAATATGCTTCACGTTGCACAATATACACATTGATTACCAGGGCAACCATGGTTAGGGTATGCTCGTCCTGGAGTGCGAATTTATTATTGTAACAGGGCTAATACCGGATCAGAAGTCTCCCTCTCGACACGGACTTTGAGTCTCTACAGGTAGGTGTGGTATAAAGCCCTAGCAAGCAGGCTGCGAGATTGCACCCTACTGATACCACTTCTCGTGCAGCCGCTTCCGCCTTACCATAGGCCTAGTCGCGACGATCGCTGTCGCCAGTCCGCAGATGGTGAAGCCGAGCTGCATCTTGTTGAAAGCTTCACTTAACACGTCGAATGTACCTGACGGTGCCACGCGTGTAAAGAACAGGTCAAGCCCATACGCAAAGACGAGTGAGGTGGATTCCAGAAACGCTGGCGAGGTTAGTATGTGTCGTACGTTCGCGACCTGGGATGAAGAACGAAATCAGCTTAAGTTGAACGTTTTGATAGTGGCTTGAGGGGGATAGATAACGCACATGGTAGTTGTGAGAGAGGACGCGATGTGCGTCGTCCGGAAGTACGGGATCATACTGGATAAGCCACTCCTCCTGGTCTTCTGATGTCGGTTTGTCCTTTGTCCGCCGCGGGTTCAACAGGATGTTGGGGAAGCTTTGTATTTGACCATTTGCATTTGCCACTATCCCGAGATAAGTCGCACTGCGGCAAGCGGTATGTGTGACACACCTATGATGTCTTTTGTCGAAACGCCATGCTTGGTGGTCGTTGTAGCAATTGATGTGATCATACAGGGCAAAACATATGAGCGCTCAAAGGTGGTTATTGCCCGTGATTTGTTCGAGTAGGACGACAATTCAGAACTAGACTCCGACCAGCCATGTATCAGGACCTCCTTGATGCGTCAGGCGTGGACACACACCTCTTCGTTTTTTCATCTGGTTGGGAACCCTCATACAGCTCCACGCTGACAAGTCTCTGACCTTTCGTCTGTCCAATCCATTGATGTTCCTCATCCCAGTATATGTATACAAACCAGTTTTCAACAAGCATCGCATGCACGTCGCACTTGCCTTTCCCCTTGCTAGCAGCGATGCTTGTATGATAGACAATGGTTCCCTTCCCAGCATCTATTACATACACACCGCATGTATTTGGCGATGTAGTAGTGAGAGCAAAGAGGTGGGGGTTGAGATACTTGTAGAGGGTTGTGCGATTACCGAGGACTTTTCCGAGTGATGCAATAGGAGTAGGTAGGCGAGGGATGATTGAAAGTATCTCTTCTCCAGCGGGGAGAGAAAATGCCCATGTTGCAAATGCTGTCGCGCGGCTGCCTTCTGCTTCACTAAACTGATGACCTTTTAATTGGCGTTGTCCAAGCCCGCCAGTGTTGGAAACGATGTTCAGCTTGCTAACAACATTTGCAAAGGCTTTCTCGTTCACGGGTGTTTGAGGGTAAATATATGCCTGCGATGAGTGAGCATGGTAACATGGATTGCATTCCAAGCGTGAAACGAACTTGACGGAACTCGTCAACAAGGACTATAGTTCTGCTGCTTCCGGGAAGTTGGAAGGCCTCCGACAAGGGTCCGGAGATGAGGTCAATTCCTTGTAGAACTGTACCAGCAGACGACTTGCCCGAAGCATCCTCTCCTGTAAGGGCCTTGACATGGAATACCACTGTGTCAATCAATCCCTGAAGCCAAATCAGCTATCCCTTCGCTGGATCAGCAAGGCAAAAGCTGCACGTTGTTAGCGCGTCGTTGCGCAACCAAAACTGCCTCAGGGGAGCGTCCATCTGCGGCTGTCCGCACCACGAACAGCTTGCTTGGGATGACCTGCCCTCCGACTTGTGCTGCCCAGCCAAGGCCTAGTGTGCGGGTCCAGAGCACGGCACCATTTCTCGAGTCTAATCCATAAAGTTTGCCGAGATCGTTGGCGGTGACAATGACCTGACGGAAATCAAACCCGCCCTGCGCAAGGGAATCAAGGGCAGGCGGTGTCGCTGTCTGGGAGGCTGGCACCGCGTGGCGGTGGATAGATGGGTAAAAAGCCGTCGTGAAGCTCTTGATAAAATAGAACAAAGAGCGAGGCAACCTCTAGCCAAGGCATACAAGGTCACAAGTGAGCACAGTTTTGTAGATATAACGATATAACGCACCTTTGCCTCGGTAAGTTGCCGCACAAGGCGCTCGACAACCATCTCCTTTTCGTCGTTGATGTGTGCCGTGATAAATTTCCGTTCCGGTAATTCAATCATCTCAGCCACTTGGAGCCTCGAAAGACCTTCTTCCCTCGTCCATTGCACGATATCACCTCGCCAAAGTTGGACGGCGCCCGTTGTCGTAGTCAAGACAAGGTAAGGAAGGAGATCGAGTTCTTTCACATATGCTGTGTGCAAAGCCACCTGACCAGTGATGCAAAGTCAATCCACAGCGTTTGGAAATTGAGAGGGCGATTTACATGACTTATGATTCCATATGTTTGCGTATCAAAGTCGAAGGTGAAGCCAGAAACAAGGCCTTGTCGTTCGGCGAGGTGAGGAGCAAACACATGTGCTGCAGCTTTCTAACAAATGAAACGTCGAATGAGCCTGGATAGATGATTATTCGCCGCCGGACTTACGCCCAGTACGAACGACCAAAACACCCGTCCAATATAAGGCAAGCCGTCCCTGTCGAGCCCACCAACATAAAACGACTCCGTAGACCGATTTGATTTTGCCTGAGCTATTCGCATGGGAAGGCTGGAGGGCGGGATAAAGTATATGCGCTCACCGAGTCAGCAAACTCCCATATAACTTTCAGACATGCCTTTTCTGCGTCGAGCTTGAGCACCCGACCCGTATCGTCGGCCTTCAAAGCGACGAAGTGACCTTTGTATTGCAAACCAACGTCGACTATCTTGCTATAAGCGGGACCTTTCAAGGGGATAGGTTTCTCCGCGAGGTTGGGTACTAGCGCAAGAGAATAGATTGTGCCAGCTTCCAGCCACACAACACGTGGATCGGGTGTTGTGATGTCGGATGACAAGGTAAGTAAGTCGGACAGTCCCTCCGCAGTAGCCCAGGGAATAACGATGGAAGCAAGCAGCTCTCCGGTAGAGACAGATAGGGAGGTTATATGGAGAGTGTGGGATGCGGGTGATGTCGAAACTCCAACAACATAGATTGCCGATGGTGTAGTGACCAACTTTGCATAGATGACAGAGGAGCTGCGGAGAGTTGGAGCGGATGAACACACGAGAGTTGAGAGAACTTCTTACGTATTATCAGGGGACTGCCAAACCCAGTGTACTCTACCATTTTCTGCGATGCGCTGCACCGCATTACCACAGGTCAAGGCAAAGATGTCTGGGGATCCTTCCGTGACGGCCACCGTTGACCCAAGACCGAAACCTCCAAGGTCAAGACAATGACTAGCATGAAGCGGATACAAGCGCTTTTCCAGTATGAGCTGTCCTGTCGAATAATCGAAGCTTCTAAGAACAGCACCACCCGGTCCGGACAAAGACAAAATAACTGCGCGAGTGTGAGATGGAATGAGTGCATCCAAATACTATAGCTATATACTTACTATCTCCATGCCTCTGGTAGTGTACAACTGTTTCGGTGGGTTCAAATATGAATCGCCACGCTATGCAAGAAGTTAGAAGTTTGTGGAAAGCGGTAGCACAGCCGACATGTACCTATTGAACCATTTGAGGCGTGCAAGGCGGCAAGTACATTACTGCTTGTTGCCGTGAGTAATAAGGCCTCCGTTGGCGCTCTTCCCGCCTTGTTATGGAAAGTGGGAGCGGTGGAGAGGGAGGCGGTCAGTGGTACGCCTACATATTTTTGGTGCCAATCGACGATTCCAACATCCGATTGGTGCAAAGCTGCAAGAGTTGAGGCAACAGTGGCCAAAATGAGGCCAAGGTGGTTGATATAGCGCATTAAAAAGAGAGACGGCAGACCCGGACCGGACCGGACCCGGGCAACGACCACAGGTTCTCCTGATTACATAATTGATATAAGACATAAGACCCTAAGTGAAGTTCCTGGACACTCTGTCCTACTCTTTGAAAGAAAGGCCCTAAACTCTCAACTGCACAATGTCAACAAACTCAACCCTGACACCGCTCGCATCAAATACCCTCTTATTGCGTCGTCAACTCGCAGAGTTGACCAAGCACCCTGTTGAGGGCTTTTCTGCCGGTGCGTACCCGATTATCCTCTCGCGCCTCTTCCAACGCTCCCATCCTGATAGCCATCTTCGCGAAGGACTTGTTGATGAGAACAACCTCTACGAATGGGACGTCATGATTATCGGGTTCGCTCTTTCTTCTCTCCCTCTATCCCCTCTCTTACCCTCTTCTTCTGCTCACCCGTCGTGCTGGTAAACCGATGATTCGATCTCAGCCCTGTTGATACTCTCTAGTATGTATACATATCTCTCTGTTATCCCTTGTGTTCTTATTTACATATCTAGCGAGGGTGGCTTTTTCAAAGCACGATTGACCTTCCCGCCTGAGTTCCCTCTCTTGCCCCCCAAGATGCGCTTCATCACCCCGATGTGGCATCCCAACAGTGCGTTCCCATCCTATCCTGCGATTCTTATCCATATCTGAAATTCCCACGCTGCATAGTCTATTCTGATGGGGTCGTGTGTATTTCGATCCTCGTAAACACCCTCAACCTCTCCTTGGAGTAACGCAGCCTCACTGATTCCTCGTGCCATTTACCAGCACGCTCCTGGAGACGATCAGTACGGTTATGAGGACGCGGGAGAACGATGGATGCCCGTACACACCGTCGAGTCAATTGTCAGTCTCGTCGCCCAATGTTCATCCGTACTTGCTTGGCTAACTGGAATCACATCCCAAACCCAGCTGCTGAGCGTCATCTCCCTCCTTTCCTCCGAGAAGCCAAATTTGGATAGCCCAGCAAACGTCGATGCCGCAAAGGAGGTCCGGACAGACTTTGCTGGTATGTATCAACGCTAGTGGCCTCGTATATATAGTCCATGAGTAACATAGTCTTTCCCAGCTTATAAGAAGAAAGTCCGTCGCCTCGTCCGCCGAAGCGCTGAGGAGGCATTCGAGTAGTTGATTTCGTGCATGCATTCCGACCCGCTCTTCCGATAACTCCCATGGCATATATATTTCGTTACTGTCACATCTCTCACCCACCCATCGTCTGTCCATCGATACACCAGTTACTTTGCTATCGAAATGTATGGAAAGTAAGCGGGCAGCTCCAGCGAGAGCCGTGGCACTACTTTCCATTTTTTTCTCGCCATCGTCACGTCTGCGTTCTATCAACGAATAGCTCGAATTACAACCGCATGTCCAAGTGAAACGAAATCACTCGGAGGCCTGGATGCGCGAATCTGGTATCTTATGTTCACCCGCAGCAGGCAGCTCGGAATCGTACAGGCGTGGACAAATAACGAGAAGGCAGACGAAAGGATTATACAGTAGAAAAGGGATAGGGGTGGAAAGGTGCATGGCAAGCGTGAAAGGAGATATCCAACAGGAGCGGGAAAAGAAGGAAGGACAGGCCGTAGGCGAGCAGTCAAGCGCTTATGTAGCCTGCTTATTCGTACGGAATCGTAGAAGTGGGGCTAGTCCTGATAGGGCGCATGCTTTCTTGAGAAACTCATGCTAATGGGAGGCAGAGAAGCGTACGAAACCGTCAGGATTTAAAAAAAAGCCCTTGAAATCGCTATGAGGACGGACGCACCTCGAGTAACTCACTTGCTGTTGCACGGCTCTTCACATCCACGCACAGGCACACGCTTAAAAATGCCTTGAGCTCGCGTGAAAGTGCTTCGGGTTTCTTCAGTGTTGGCGTGCCGTTTGTCGCAATTAGGTAGAGCGCCTTGAGCGGTTCCTCGTCAAGATAAGGTGGCTCCTGCTCTATCATCTCGATTGCCATAATACCCAGCGACCAGATATCGACCTTGGCTCCGTACTCCTTCTGCTTCACAACTTCGGGCGCCATCCAATACGGGGTGCCCACCATCGTTGCGCGCTTCGACTTCTGGTCAGTGAGCTTCGCGCAGAAGCCGAAATCGGCTACGAAGGAAAGAAATTCGGTTGGATGACGTGGAACACAGGAGGTATACTTGGCGGAACGCACTAATTTTGACGCGCCCTGCTGCGTCGAGCAGTACATTATCGGACTTGATGTCGCGGTGGATAATATGTTGGCTGTGTAAATGTCCGAGACCTTTGCACGTCTGCCGAGCTTGTCAATTCATTCCCCCCTAATCCAAAAAATACGATGCAAACCTCGTTTGAAATGCAAGCGATTTGATCTTCCTCCAGCGTGTTATTCTCAATTATGTCGGTTAGCGCCCCCCCTTCCATGAATTCCATTACCACCCAAAGTTCGTTCCCACGAACGAGATAGGAGTTCAGAAAGTTGACAATATTCGGATGTCGACTCTCCTTCATCACCATAATCTCGTTCACAATGAGCTCTTTGCGTGGCTGCGTCGTGAGATCCATCTCCTTAATCGCAACCTTCTTCCCCGTCGCAAGTGTTTTAGCAACATAGACATGCCCCGACGCACTGCAAAGAGTTTTGGTGCATCATACAATTCGAGAATGCGAAGAATTACGCACCCCTGACCGATCTTCTTAATCTTGCTGAACAGTAGCTTTGGATCACCTGAATCTACCACACTGCGCATCTTTTCCATGATCTGGGCCTCGGTCATGGTACTAATCCGCTTCTCAACTTCCTTTGGCTTGGGCTTCTCAAGCGCCGCTGCGGCTGCTGCTACGCTTTCACTGATGGTAGCCTTGCTATCATCGTTATCGACAACAGAAGTGATCCCATCAGGCTGCAGTTTTTTGGCAGTGTGCAAAGGTTTGACAGGCGGTGTGCCAACGGTCACACTAGCCGCGTTCGGTGCTGCAAGTCGCGTGGAGGGGGCCGTGTCTGTAGGGGCCATTTTGACGGTGGCAAGCGCGGACCGCTGTTGCTCATGTTCGCCCCCCGAAGCCACCTTCTCTTGATCTTGTTCCCGCTGCGCTCGTTGACGATGTTGCTCTCGTTCTCGTTCTCGTTCTCTCTCCCTCTCCCTCTCTCTCTCCCTCTCCCTCTCCTTCTCCCTCTCCCGCTCACGTAATCGTTCACGATCCCGGTCTTCGGGTCGCGGCATTTGTAACGAGTCTTTTCGGTCAGGGACGGCTGCCTCTCCCAGGCCCTGAGCTTTGGCGCGTTGTCTCTGATCTGAAAGATCCGGCTTTGCTGTAGATGGTGTAGACTGTGGGGTCGGCGTGGACGGCGCGGGACGGTTGCCAGTGAGGAGTGGACGTGGTGGTGCTGGCCGAGAGGCGGAGAGAGCAGGCAAGACAGGTCGCTGTATCCCGTTTGGCTGGGAGACGCCGATTGTATGAGAATATGCACCATTGACGTAGTCAACGGCGCGTTGAGCACCCAATGCGAGATTTGCACTTGGAGGGTCTGCGCCCGAGGCAGGTGAAGCGGAATCTTGACGGAGGAGCTGAGGTCGGGGCGTCTCAGCAACGGGCGGCAGCTTCCCGAGGCCTCCAAGGCCCGTACCAGCACCGAATCGAGCTGGAATCCAGTGTGAAAATAGGATAAGTGATGAGAATGAAGGGAAGCGCACGTGTGTTGGTAGCACTCGTTATCCTTGTCGCTGGCGAGAGACCCATTTCCTCCATCTCGCGTTTCTGGTGATCAGTGTAGAACTCGAGCACATCAAGAACTGCCTGTGGATTTCGTTGATAATCCTCCCGTGTTATTGCTGACTGAGTGAGTAACTTGCTCCATTGTTCGGGCATGCCCTGTTTGATATTTATTGGCAAGCTGGTCCGGTAGAAGGGAAGTAATGACGTACGGTAAAGGCACCTGAGACAGGGTCGAAACCAACGTGGACTTTGTGGACGAAATTTGTGGGATTGCTCACACCGCTAAGCGGACTTCGAGAATAGATATCGTCCTGCCATCCATATAATTCCTCGTCCCCCTTCATAGAGAGGTAATACCGTTTATCTCTCGTTTCGAGGAGTAAACAGTAGGGTTTCAGGTCTGTACGTTCGACATTGGTTAAGTCACGGAGTTGGATGATACTCTGAGGAGGTGCGGCCTGTAAGACATTGAATCAGTCTCGATCCCCAACTGGTTGTTCTGGACAGGCACTGGAACAACGTGTATTGTGCATAGAATATTTTCGTGCAGAAAACGGAGATCATGCATCGCGTAGACTTTGAATCGGCCGGTTTCGCAATACCACAGAAGCTAGCACAGATGCTCACCTCATTCTTGTGCACGGAGAGCGACTGCTCCCTGAGAACAAGCCATTTCTCTCTCCAGATCCAGCTAGCGAATGTATCTTCCTTGAAGCCGACGGAAGCTTGACGGACAATACCTGACATAGCTGCGCCTGCTGAGGTACGATTCGGGAATCCGCCAATGTTTGGGGTGCCACCGATGCCTGAGTAAGAAGGCGCATAGGAAGAAGTTGAAACTAAGGATGGAGCAAGCGTTAAGGAAGAGCTGCTGGAGAAGGCAGTTGATGATGAGCTTGTGGACGCTTGGCGGACGGGAATCTGCGGGGCGGGGCGGGAGGGAGTGAGAGAGGTAGCAGTAAGTTGGTTAAACGCCATGAGAGGCGATTAAAGGGGAGATGATGAAGGATGAAGCTGGAAGAATGAGGGAAGGGAGGGCGTGTTATGTTTGTTGGGGAGAGAGATGCGGATGCACTTTGAATGCACCGAAAACCGGTTGTGGTTGTGGTGGATCGGGAACGAAGAAAAGGCAAGGCAACCAGAAGAATGAAAAGAAAAAGAAAAAGAAAAGAAAAGATATCGTAGACCGTAGACTTTCAAGGCGATGATGATTGATGGTGGCGATATCACTCCACTCAACGGCCTAGTTACGGCCAAGCGAGACCTGCGAGTAGCTTACTTTGGGTACTCTGACGTCCGTCTCCCACAGATGGGTATCAAATAAAATAAAATTTTACATTTAGGTCAAAGTATAAGAAATTTCTCGCAACGGAATCTCGGAATACGGAATAATGTTGGGCTAATCAGTCAGTCCAGTCTCGTTTGCGGTCCTGTCCTTCGGATGGCATCAAATTCGAGATGAACCCCCGTAGAGAGAGAAATGATTGCACCATTCACGCTTCTCGGAGATAACCCAAGGTAGAAGACAGTGCAGTGCCTACTTGTTCTTTGTGTGTCTGTGGGCAGCAGACAATGCAATGCCATGTCGGCGATGACATAAATGGCAACAACGACCAAACACACGCACTTATACACGAAGCGCTTTTTCGTATGAGAAAATTCTCCCAACTTGTGTCCAACCATGTCCTGCGTAATGGTCACAGGGACATAGTCCTTCCCGTTGTGTACGAGAAACCGAACCCTACATAGCGATGTCAAGTTCAATTTCCACCTATCCCCGTCTCAGAAGCAGCACAAGTCAAACCGATCACATACCCAACGAAATTTGGTAGAATGGTGCAGGAACGCGCATCAGTTTTTATCGGGGTATTGTTTGCAAGTGCTTCGCGGATGTTGGGAAACGCAACGAAGAACGGCCCTACAAATTATTATTAGTATCATATGCCCACGTCCTGGGATTAAATGACAAACCTTTCCATATGGACCGACCTGAGCGCAGAACGACTGAAGGGTGCATCCGATTCCGAGTAGAGTAGAGGCTGTCTATGTCTTGACCTTGACCAGCTTGACCGGCTTGACCTTTCGCTCCCGCCAGAAAAAGTCACGTGGACGATATCTCATCAGGTGTTTTTGTATTGTATATATCTGCGTAGGATGATCCATCCCCCTATCTATACTGATCATAACTTAATTGATTAAATGTATCGTGGTTTGCCCTCGAGTCCTAGCTCAGAGCGATGTTACTAACACCGCTCTTGGGAACACCACCCTCTCCACTCAAGATTCGGAGCTGCTGCCAAACCACCCCCTAGAACACCTCGGCGTAGATCTACACCGTGACTGGCACCAGCCCTGTGCATACCTGCTCATCCATCGCAGCTATCGAGGTGCTACGTCACCGCATCCCTTATAATGACAAGCCATAGATACTACAATCTTGAAACTTGGATTTGAGTGTTTTGGTGTATATTGAGTGAGTGGGGCTAGAAGGTATAACACGCAAGACCACATCACCAGACTATCCTGACCCCCAGAGGTGTGCGTCAAGGCATCTTACCTACCATGAGTCGCCAGGCTCACGCTAGCGCATTAGGTAGAGCTTTCCAACGTGTTGCTGTCCTCTGTAATCCAGTTTCCTTGTGAAGCACCTCCCCCCGCCTATGAAAACTGCCGCTCAATCAAGTGATGCCATCAGCCTACGTGCATAAAGACACGGCGGAATGACGCTATACAGTATTCTGGCATACAACATCCTTACACACCTATCCCAACGCAGTTTTAATAAATATTCTTAATGTCCCGCGAAATGTTTTTATGAGACATAATTATATATTCAATCAAAAGACGCGTGCCGAGCCATTTGAAGTACAAAATTGAGCATTTGCGAGTTGTCCGAGTATACCAATGACATCCTCGCGACGGAGCCTCCATCGAGCATCAGTGCCTCCTGTCCCTGTAGAGCATGTTTCGGCATTGTCCAATTCAGCCAGGCGACGTAGCAACTTTTCATCGCGACCGATCGCAAGCACAAAGTCCTTTGCATGTGCGATGCTCTCATTTTCCTCGGGAAGGACCCAGGGTGCACGTGAGGAGTAAGTTGGGCCGCCAGCGTGCAAAATTGAGCCGACCGCCGTCGACCGCGAGATGTAGTTTGGTAAGACAAGAAAATCATTTTCTCCAGGGATAATGCGCAGTCCGTAACGCTCCCCAAGACTACATGCGTTCTCAGTCGGCAAAGCGGTTGAAGTAATGTATCGCACCTGTCAAAGATGTGATTCTGTGCCTCCGCAGCTTGCCGACGTGCCCAAGCACGATCCCCGGCATCAACTGCCTCATCGCCGCTAAAGTAGTGCCACACGATACTGGCCTCTCGCTCTTCAATGAAGGCGCCAGGTGTACGCTCGGTGAACTATGCATTTCCTCGATAGTCAGCCCATACCTTGCTGCTCTAAACATAGGCTCTAACGCACATAGTTGAGTATCTCGATGCAGGCGTTCTTCCATGTCAGATTGAAATTCGCTACCATCGTAATCCACGATGACTTGCCACTCTTGCCAGGGATTGGCTTTACGAAGCAACCATTCTCCGCCCTATATTCCCATTAATCAATCCAACAATGTCTTACTAAGAGGGGATACTCACACAAACCCGACCCTCACCACCTTTGCAACCTCATCAAGGTTTTTGACTGGGAGCCCGCTCAGTAGCCATACCTCATTTTTTCTGTCTTCAGACAAGCGTTTGATAACCTCAACTGCTTCCGTGGATATACCCTCGCCTTGAACTTCAGACCTGCGTCGTGGGTGTCGCTGCCAAAGGGTGTCTTCGAAATCGATCAGGAGTAGACGCCGTTGGGAGTGACGATAGCGAGGTAGCAAAAGCGCCAGATCCAGCGATGCAACCGTGATATCACTCTGCTGGTGCTCGATGTTCATGCGCAAGCAGCGCGTGAGGAATAAGGTGACGAATGCTTGTGCGGTCTGCGTGACAACATGGTTGTGCAAGTCCTAGAAATGATGTAAGCGATGAAAAAGAAATCGTCGTGCGCGCTTACATCCCAGCGCGAAAACGCCTCGTCGTCATCCATAGTGAGTGCTTGACAGATGGCCTTCGCAGTGTTGTGAGTGTCCCAAGGATTCACTGCGATACAAGAGCGAAAACCGCTATAACTGTATGAACCAGTAAACTACGTATGTTGAGCAGAACTCATGAAAAAAATCACCAGTCAACGCACCTCGCTCAGTATCAACGGTCGGTGTCGTTCCTCTTGACATACTACGAATTCATGCGTGCGCAATGCCATGCCTTCGCGCATGCTAGTAACAAGAAATGCGTCCGCAACCGTCAGGAGTGCAAGGTACTGACTGAAACTGAGGTCTTCGGTATGTAGGAAGACAACAGGCTGATATGTAAGGGTAGAGTAACGCGAGTTGATGCGGGCAACAACATCAGCCACGCCACCGAGTGCTTCGCTCGCTTCTGATGTTTGTAGCGCGACCTGAATTAGGACAACCTTTTGATGGTATTCTGGGTGTTTTTCTAGAAATGTTTCGAATGCCAGTAGTTTATGGCGTACACCCTGTACAGAGCGATAAACGTTGGGGAAGTTCATAGGAAAAGAGTCGAGCTGACCTGGACCTCGTCAAGCTTGTCACGGCCAACAACAAGTTTCACACCAGCATACCGCTCTCTTAATGTCTGAACCCATTGGGCAACTTCGGAATCACGCCTTCAAGATATTCCCCATTAGCATCCATCACATCGGGTTACCTGAAAAGGGAAAAAGAGCATTGCTTACAACTTCTCTTTGAGAGTCCTAACATCTATACCAACGGGGAACACACCAACATCGACAAAGTGGCCATCCAATTGGATACCTTTAGGCAGCGTTTCCAGGGCCAAAATACGAGAGACAGTCTGTCGGAAGTGGCGGGCGTAGTTGGCCGTTTGGAAACCAATGAGGTCTGCAGAGAGCATTCCGCGAAGCAGGGACTCGCGGACTGACAAACAGCGGAAGATTTCGGACGAAGGAAACGCAACATGCATGAAAAACCCGATGATTGCAGTGGGAAGCTTTGCACGGACAAGCTGAGGCACCAGCATCAAGTGGTAATCATTGACCCAGACTGCCCAACAAATCAGCGTGTAGAAGAAAAGTCCAGGAACGAACGCACTAATATCACCTTCTTGATAGTTCGCAACGATCGTATCTGCAAATCGCTGGTTTACGGACACGTACTGCTTGTAGCTTGAGCTTTCATAAAAAGTCTTGGTTTTCGGCGCATCTGGGACCACGTAATGTAAGCACGGCCAAAGGACTTGGTGGCAGAAATTGTCATAATATTGGGTAAATTCGTCGTCAGGAATCCAGATCGGCGAACTATCATACTCCTCGACCATACGGCGATCAATGTTCCGACGGAGTGGCTCCTTAAATGAGTCTGTGTTTGTGCCCAGGGTCCCAACCCAGAGTTTACGTCTCAGACGCCCTTCGAGAGATTTTACGGCATTAATGAGGCCGCCATTGCCGTGAGGGTTAGGCTCAACGTGGTATTGGCGACCGATTGGTGAGTTGGAGAGCGGGCGACGCGCAATTGCAATTGAGCGAGTAGTCTTTCGCTGAGAGCGGAGTGGGATATGTGAATGATGCTCATCAACTGCCAGTGAGCGATGGCGGATGATGGCTTGAGGGCCAGGAGCGCTGGAACCTTTATGTGAAGGATTCTTGTTTTTCGTGTCAGTGAACCCCGATGGTGTGAGTGGTGTCAATGTCGCGAATAATGGACTGACGGCGTGTTCCACGCCAGGGGTGACTGCAGGTGAGCCCGTGCGAGACTGCAGAGGTAAATCAGCGCATTGATCATGCCGGCGCCTAGCGGACCGGAAATAAAGCGCCAAAGGCTAGACTTGCCTTATCTTTCAGGTCTTCTACAATACTAAGGATTGGTGCAGGAATGCGGGCCTTCGAGGTGGGTAAGGATAGTTTGAATCCTTGGTCCCTAGTGTAACCAGGGAAGACAGCCGGTAATAACAGTGAATGAACGGTAGTGTCTTCTGGGGTTGAGGGGTGCGACTCGCCGAGTACCACAGTATTAGGAAGGAAAAGGGATGCAATTACGACACGATGGTTTCTGAAGGAGCTCATCGGTGGTAGTGAAGGAAGGCTCGATCGAGGCGATGGGACGTGACGGGGAACGGGATAATCAAAAAGTGCATCTTTTAAGAGCATATGCCATGGAGCCGGAGACTGCCGTTGGTCATAGTTAATAGCCCGTTTCACGACCACGACCAATTGTGAGACATGCACTGCACTTTTACGAGGTGCTTCCAGCAAATCTTCAACCATTAAAAACAATTGGTTATCGGTTTTAAAATCGGTCACATAATGATCGCCTATTGACTATTGACTACTCATCGGAAAGAGTCAAACTGGTTTGCTCCTTGTTCATTCCATGGATCAGCCTTTCACCTATTTCGCAAAAACAACGGTAAATTGGCGGGAATTTATCCTCCCTATAGATCCGATTTTCCTTCTTGAACCCTGTCCCATAAGAAATGTCAGCCATTTACAAAGTCGAAAGTGCCTGTGTAAGACCTTCCGATGTTTCGAGCGAACGTGTTTAGCTTCATGCTCATTTATTGGATCAGCCACCAGAGTTCGAGTTGATAAGTAGGACTGACTGTGATAAAACCCAGCTTGGTGGGCTTTTCAAATTAGCCGGAGCTCGGCTCTATTCTAAGGCTCCAGAGCTGCCACAACACACATTCACCATCTCCAGAGAGAACAGTGTCGACAGATGAGTGAAGTTAAAAAAGATAACCAGTTGATAATAGACAAAGCATAGATGCTATGATAGTGGACTTCCCCAAACGAATTGAGATAAGAGGCATTGTGTGGGTGAATATCTGATCATCAGCTGAGGCCTAGTGAGGCACAAGGTGATTATTGCCCTTCCTTCACCCCCAAAAAGGTACATAAGGTAACCAGAAAGCCTTCCAGAGTCTGGGAACGACGTCAAGATATATAGAAAAAGAACCCTGAACACTGTCCTCTCCTGTGATTTGACCCAAAAAAAAAAACAAGCATCTTATAAGATTTGAAGGAAAGGCAAATGCTGGTAATTCACCACCGGGACACAGGTGAACAAATGGCCGTAAAGACCTGCCAGGGCGTTGTGCGGCAGCTGAGCGCTGAGCGCTGACCAGGCACAGGGATATCCCACGTTCTCGATGATATTAAAGAGGTCGAGTCAGGTTGCGTAGTACCACATACTGCACTTGCCAACCTATAGTAGCGATAATGTTCTAAAAAAAAAAGATTCCCTGCGTGTACCCCAAAGCTGCTGTCGCTGAAGCTGCGGGTGGAGGGAGAAAGGAAAGGGACGTCTGACGTCAAACTAGACGGACACATGACTGCGACTTAAAGAAGACACGCGACTAAGGTGTGCCCCTTGATTAAGCTTGATCTTGATTTGTTGTGGACCTTGTGGTTATTGCTCGGCCACAGGCGCACTGAACACCTTCCATGGCGACAGCAGTATCTGCAACCCGGAATAAAATGATCAGGTTCAGCGGTCACAGTAACACCGACTCCTCCCAGGATCGCGTACGTTCCCCGGACAGCCCCAAATTGTCACCTCAA
>QFDX01000960.1:0-35312 GCA_003315875.1 Lactifluus piperatus
ATGTGCTTCTTGTAGAGCTTGCGGTCTATCTGAGCCCGGGGCCCCTGTATAAAAGGGTGAGGGTTACATGGAGGACATGGAAGAAGAAACACACCCACCCAGACTGCCGCACCCTTTGAACGGTTCAGCATCCGAAACAGAATGCCAGCAGCATCTAAATAGGGTTATATACAACGCGTAACGTCAGAATGAAAGATGTGAAAACTTCTACAGAGGAACCGGACGCACCCGCGACGCGACCCATTACACCATCGAGGGCATCGACCTCCCGGACCAGAATACCTTTTCCAACACCGCCAATAGATGGATTACAAGACATTTCACCAATTGTATCGAGTTTTTGTGTGAGAAGCAATGTGCGAGCCCCTGCTCGCGCTGCACCGGTTGCGGCTTCGCACCCTGCATGACCACCTCCGATGACGCAAACTATGAGTAGACAATACATGAGCAGAGCCAGAGAAGGGGTTTGGCAACGAAGCGAACCGTCGTATGTATCGGAATATGCTACAGTGGCTAGAGTGCGCACCTGAAAGGAAACACGGCGGTTTGCACGGGCGAGATGAAGCATGAAAGTGTGTAAAAAGTAAAAGTAGCTAATTCGCGTCACGCGAAAATAGCAGTCGACCACGTGGCTCCCAAGTTATTCAGAGTCTTTCAGACACTGCGGTATTCTATCTCCTTTTCTCTTTCTGACAGTTTTGCAGGTTTGCGCCTCCGAGTCATTGATTGAAGTAACTTTAGTCAGTCCATTTACCCGTTGTATCCGTATACTTCATAATGAAAGTAGGTTATGATTCTAACGTTTACATCCACATAGCGTGGGCTATTCACGAGTCACCGGCCAGATGCAGAGAACATTCAGACTTACATGTAGACCGAAGGTGTACGTGTAGTACAGGATTCATGGTCTCTGGCCCCTCTAGTTTGTGAAGTTCATGTTACAGGAGGTCGCGACGTGGGCCACTTTTCATGCACAGTTCCGAGTGATGGCCATTATCCGTGCCCTCTATAAACGGTAGTCAATTTTACCGACCGAGAATGGCGAAAAGCGCACAGTGTTTTATTAATAAATGTGATTCACAGGAATCCAAGTGTTACTATGGCGCGACTGACGCTGCAAGTTTTGACTGGCCATCGACCATCCAATTTTACAGAGGGTGACCGGCTGGATGGGGAGAAACTACGGACCTCATCGGTTACGCCGGTCTGCATTTCTAGGAGGAAGCAAGAAACAAACAACTCAGAAGGAGCGTTTAGAGAATATACAAGTTGCCCTGGGGTCTCTCCTTCGATAACCTGCACCGGACCTTGTTGGCCTGGGCTAGGATGTGGCTTACCCGTTTGCTCCGTCTGGACTCTGTCTGTGTCTCTTCCATCGAGGAACGCTATGGATAAAATTTGACGAGGCTGAAGATGAGATCGGATCGCGCGTCAAACTAGAGAGGAAAGGAGAGATTGCTTTTGTGGGATGCTGGTCGAGGGTGATCACCCCGACCTTCTATCTACAAGACATTGTAGCTAAGATCCTAGTCCATACCATAAGGTTATAGACGGTAAATGTGGACGCCACGCGTCTCTAGGAGACTGAGTGAACAATAGGAAAAGAGAAAGGAAAGGCTCGAAAAGAACAGTAAGTAATGAAAGAAAAAATATGTAGGCCGTCAGGTAGCAGCGTCGATCGACGCTCCGATGCCTACTGGGCCCGCGCATCGCGCTTGATCCGATCCCTGCTGTTGCAGGTTCTGTGGCGGCATCGCAGTGGTATAGTGATGCCGCGTGCTAGTAAGCTAGAGAGAAAAACAGGTAGATAGTAAAAATCAAATACGCAAGTACCCTCGCGGTCAAAACCAAAAGCGTGCGATGTGTGGCACTCCTCCTTGCCACCTCCTTGCCAACGCATCGCCCCTGCTTGACACAGTGTGCGAGCGCGCTCCTGGCGTCGCTCGAACATGGCCTCTTCATCGGCCGAAATTCAACACGCTACAACCGCCCACTTTAAATTGTAAGAAGTGGAAGCAAACGCTAGATGAACACGGTTAACACGGGGCAGATTGAGAATGAAGTAGATAATCCACCTACAAACGACTTGAAGCGTAGCAGTTGTGTGAAACGGCAGGAACCGAACCTCCGCTGGTGGTCAATTACCTTTCCACTTCATTAAAAATTCCATTCCTTTCGCTTGTGGTTCAACTCATAACTGCTTGATTTGCGTGGTGGGGTATCGGCTATCCGGGGGTATTGATTTTGCTGCTTAGCGGTTCAGTGCAATGAGAAATCTAGAAATGTATTGGAAATCAAGGGGTATCGGATATCTGGGGTATCGGTTATGAGGTCGATATGAGGGATCAACTTCTCGGTCTTTTCCCAACGACGATCGGACTGAGAGGCAACCCGAGCCCGAGCGAGCCCAACATTTTAAGTTACTGTTAGTTGGCGCCAACACTCCACACAACCGGCGCATTACATACAAGCCATGCCATCACATCATAGTTTGTCACTCCATCCCCTCGTCCACCATGGGAGACCCAGTTGCGGACAAGTCTGGCTTCCTGTGCATGTACATGTCCTCACACCCTGACACTCTCGTTGCCTACGTCAAGTATTTCGGAAAAGTCGATGGCCACGTACAATCCGCCAAAATGCTGACAATCAATTCTCAAGTAAGTGGAGGCACCACCGCAGGAATACCCCCCCCAAAAAAAAGAACAAGACAATGACGAGATTTTCATACACAGGGCATGGACTTGGAATACAGGATCAAGGACTCGCCTACTAATACCCCAAAAGTCGTTCACGTCGAGTTTGACCCTCCCCTACTCGACTATGCAGAAGTGAAGCCACGCCTTCTTGGCATGAAAGCAGACGCGGACGAAGCTCTCGGAATAGTACGTGAAAAGTCATTGTTATCGCTACCCTTGCCTTGCGCACCCCTCCCTACCGCATCATTTTCTCAGCAATACTTATTCGTAATGTAGGCTAAGGCTCCGCCGATCAACTATTTCGAGATGCCCCTCCAGATTTGGACCACCAGCTCTCTTATCCTCCTCCTGCTCTACTGCACCTATGTGCCGCCGACCTCCAAAACCACCTTTTGGTGGCTCGCTCGCACTCTCAGATCCTACAAGTTCCTAGATTCGCTCATTATTCCCTCGTGGGTGTTTTTATTTGTCGCACACGCTGCCGAGGGTGTCTATGCGGCCACCCTCGTGCGCAAGCACCACATGCCCTGGCATATCGGAGTATGTACCCTCTTCTTTGTCATCGACAATTTATGCTGCACGACCGAGCCTGATGTGGACGCGACAGGTGGCTTGGGTCTGCTCGGTCACAGTTTTTGGGTTTCCCGTGCTATTGAGGCTGCGCCATCTGATTAAACGCGCGCGGATTGAATCAATCATGAAGGGTACCTAAAAGATAGACGAGTGTTCAGGAGCAGAGGCCGAAATACCGGATGCAGATATAGGCGGTTTTCGTGGGAGGAGTTTGTTCGTTTTTTATGTAGTTTGTTCCTGTCAATGCTGCTTCAGGGATGAGACGATTTCTGTCCATCTTTAGCTGCCTGCGCGAGCGACATGTGAAACGAGAATCGATGGTGCCAGAACCATTGAGAAATACATAGGGGTCAAGGGGTTACTGTATGTACTCAGGTACTGATCCGCCACAGCTTACTCATAAACCATGCCCCAAAAAATTATTATCCCCTTATATCCCGTAGCTTTGGGGTCCACAAATTAGAAGAGTCTACCAGAATTGCTCCCTCATAACCCATAAACTCTCAAAACCTATGGGCTGGACATCTGCTGAGGGGTATGGATTATGAGCGAGTCAACTGTATGTTCATATTGCGTGATAAAAGACTCTCTTTATCGGAGAGTCTGATCGCCATTCCGATAACTCGACAGAGATCAGCCTAAATCAATATGCTCAGAACTAACCCACTTACTCTAACGAGTACAACAGCGTCCTCGCAGAGGACCAACATCGGGTGTCCCACCAGCAGTTCGGGAGGAATCGGTATCTCCTTGACAAGACAAGGCAGTTCCGTTTCTCCTGGAGGAAGGAGATAAGACCACCCGTCCGGGTTCGCAACCTTGAGAGATGGATGGTGCACTGTGGTCCCTCGCTCCGGCACATCGTTCGGATTTGTGTGGCGTAGGGTAGTACGCGCGTATCTGACGCGCTGGGGGTGGAAATCATACACACATATTACAGGCCGTGAAAAGCGATTCCGGAGGACGTGGGTGCTCAGAGCCCGAGTGCCGCACACGGTGTGCTTCCCTGTCAGTGTATTGTACTCTATGGAGCGGAGCGAGACAAGACGCGCGATTCCTGGTCCCCACGCCTCCCAGGGAATCGGCAGCTCAGATGGGTGCGAGAGGACATATGACAGGAGGGCATTGGCAGAGATGTGGAGTGTTTGACGCTCGTGTGGCCACGATAGAGGCTCACCGCAAAGCAGCAATACATCCAGGACGATGACCCGGTCTGAGAGGTTATCGCGAAAGTAACCGGCGGAACGGTCATTCACCCATTCATGCGGCATGGAATTCTGTAGGAAGAAGGGATCTACAGAAACACAATCATGATCTCCGGATGGCCCGTTTGGAAAGTTCAAGTGCAGGACAGTGCAACGGGAAGAATGGATATTCTTCACGATTAGATTTGGGAAGCCCGGGCGTTCACAACTCGAAGATAATATGTGATTGGAGTCCAAAGACTCATAGCGAAGAGGTTTCTCAGTCGATAATTCGTCACGTATGAAGAATTATCTCTTACAGTTTCGGTGCGACGTACCCACGTCATCCAATCCAAAAGGCGAAGACGTAACGACTCGTCTATTATGAAAGACGGCAAACTTGAACCAGGGCTCTCATGAGTGCAACTAGTTGCGGGACTAGGGAGCTCGTTCTGGGGTAAAGGGAGAACCGGAGGACTTGGTACGTCGATCCCTAAGCGGTTTCCACTACAGTACAAGGGATCAGAGAAACGACAGTGCCAATGCTTTATAACCTACTTCGAGTAAATGAATAGACTTTGAGAGGCTTCTATGGAGAGCTCGCGCTTAGGGACGTCGGGATCCATCTGTGATGCACCACCCTGTATAGCTAGATGGACCGAAGGCAGTCTGTAGAACACAACGGTTCGGCCAACTTGAGAGTTATTGGGGTCATTCGAAGGGCGATTGAACACAAGTAAGTTTCCAGAGGATCCGGCTAGGGATAGGTTGTTGTCGTGGACTTCAATGGGGAGCCATGGAGTGATCTTCCATGCTTCCTCGCGCTCTGTCAGCAGCTTCATGCGTTCAACTAGATCTACGTGGGCAGGAAAGTTGTCGACCAAACCTGCAGCCGCCAATGCCATGGTGTATCGCAAAGCTATCGAATCCATCACGATACTGTTCATCCGACGGCATGTCTATGATGCCGAGATACATGACCGCATACACATCGTGAATCACAGTAGGCGCACCTGTTGACACACTGAAATGGTTGAGTAACCACCCGAGTCTAAAATCTTTATAAGGAGTTCATCAGGTAGTGATAAGATAGTGGCCATCGCCGATCACTGATCAATGATGGTATGTCCAAGAAGGCGTTATGAGGGATGGAGCTGCCCAAAATGTAGGACATAAAATGGACGAACTAGTTGAAGGTGGGCCTTCTGCATGTTTACTCCAATTACTCGGACATATCATGCATTGGCTAGTAACGTAACCGTCGCCGGTGGGCGCCTGGGATTCTCAGGCAGGCACGATTTTTTAATAAGCCTGACTAGAGCCGAGGCCTTGTTTCGTGGTCTTCAACATCTGATGCATGTAACTTAGATATATATAGGTGATCACGGGTAGAGACAAACTAACAACTGAACTGTGATATTATGTCAGAGGATCTATTGGCCAAATCAGGACGCGCTGAGTCATTTCGTCATATCCTCCTCCTTCAGTTAACCGCCATCGGACACAACCGCACATGGGTGCCTACTATGACGAGATAGAAATCGAAGACATGGCTTGGGATGAGGAGAAGGGGGTCTTTCACTACCCATGTCCATGTGGCGATCGCTTCGAGATATCGCGCAAGCAACTTGCAAACTACGAGGATGTCGCAACTTGTCCTAGTTGCAGCCTCATAATACGTGTCATCTATGACCCCGTGCGTAGCTTGTTGATCTAGACGTGCAAGAAATACCGATTTTATCATTAGCTGGACTTTGAGGATGAGTCGTCCAACGATGAGGACGCTGGTGCAAGCGAGGAAGACGAGGACGGGGATGAGACGGGAAGTGATAACGATGTTTTTGAGGACGCGATGGAGAAGTTGACCGTCTCCGACGCAGAGGGGCCAAGGATTGTTGTCGCTGTTGCGTAACGAAACGGTGTGTCTTCCACAAAACGAACAAGTGCCGAAGAAGCCTAAGCCGCAGGGTTGTGTTTGGTGCTGCGTAATGTTGTCTTGATTCGCGTTCTCCCTTTATTTCGTACGAGGTACTAATAATAATTCAAACCATGTCGTGGCTTCATGCACCCATTTACATCGATCCACGTTGGCCCCTGATCCCACTCACTGTAGGTTACCTATGTATCCCTATAATATTTATCACTCTACTGTATGAATCATAAATTCTGTGGCCTGTTGGTGACTGCGGCGAGATTAAGCTTTCATTGACAGGAGTAGTGTCAGCTCCTCTCCAATGGCATTGCAATCAGCAGGTACAATAATTGTAGGATGCGATTCAAGGCAGATACTTGATCAATTCAGGTAACACTTGAGTACGAACTTGATACTTTACAGAAGAGCAAATGACAAAGACAAAGTAATTGATGTGGTATCAATACCTGTAGCGTGTGGAATAGTCTTATTCATATCCATCAGTTTACAGAGCAGGTGGGCGCAGACTCCGAATGAAGACGTACCTTTGGGGGAAACGACGAGACCTCGGCCCTTGGACGCACCATGATAAACTGTCTCTATGATATCAATCAACTTGCAATAGTGTGAGTATATTATCGAATGTAGAATACCGAAGGACACACCTCTTGCTTGTTATCCATAGCCCAGTTACTGTCGCCGAGAGGTGTTCAACAACTGTCGGCATAGGAGGCAAACGAGCCTACTTACATCTTATTGTTGTTACCAGTCCCCAGATCGATCATGATGTGCTTGTTGCTGGAGCAGAAGGGAATTGACTTCGATCAGGGAATCATCGTGCTGGAGGCCACGAACCGATAGAAGAACATCACGGTGCAAGGGTCGTAGAGCTCGTACATCTAAGTTAAGTGGGTTAGCGTACAACAGTGGAGATCGGCAAGAACGTCCAGACCTTGTTAAAGTCCGGCACCTCTGTGATATCGCAGAGGTAAATGACGGCAAAGTTCTGCACCTTCTCTGCCACCGAGTAGAGGGTTTCGTCCATGACCATGCATTGAGTGTCCCAGTCATGACCAAAGCGAATGACAACGACACGATCCTCTTCCGATTTGATTGCCTCGTCGACGTGCCAGCCAGAAGGAAGGTGGGGTAAGAAGTAAGACATCCTGGGGAGCGAGGCCGGTTGTGGGGACGAACTTGAGCTGAGGGACAAACGGTGCCACAGGCAGCCTGAGTGAGTGAGTGACTACCGGGCCGTGTCCTCAAGGAGACCCAAGATCCTCTCTACTCACTCAGGGATTTTACGACAACAATGTCCTCGCCACAACGACCTATCGTCTTCATGGACGTCAACATCGGAGAGACTCCCGCAGGGAGACTAAAAATGGAACTTTTTAGCGATGTCGTTCCAAAGTGCGTACGTGCACTGCTTCCTTTCCTAAATTCTCACATCAGATCTCCAACTGTTTTTCCGCAAATTAGAACAGCAGAGAATTTCCGTCAGTTGTGTACCGGAGAATACAGAGTTAATTCGCGGCCTCAGGGTTACAAGGGTGCTACTTTTCATCGGTGAGCTATCTTTCGTGTTGACGCCTCGATCACCGCCTCCCGCATGCTGATGAGCCATGGCCTTTAGAGTGTGAGTACATCCCTCATTTGTATCCACATGTTTATCGACTGGAATGCGCAGGGTACCGAATTTTATGTGTCAAGGTACGGAGCCATCTCAATGAGCTCTGAAGTAGTGCTTATACGAGGCTGGAAGGTGGCGATTTCCTCAAGGGCGACGGAACTGGATCCTTCTCGATATATGGCGACAAATTTCCTGTGTGTGTTTCTGCTTATTGGACCTTCTTGTCATAGGGATGGGCTTATGTCCTTACTGTCCAGGACGAGAACTTCCAAGTGAAGCACACTGGTCCCGGGCTACTCTCAATGGTGCGCACTGCGGCCTGCCCCTGACGCGTGGTGTTGCTCACCCTGAATATTTTAGGCCAACTCAGGCCCCAATACGAATGGTTGCCAGGCGCGTCTCAGAACATACCTCTCTACGCTGTCTTGCTTAAGATGGGTCGCAGTTCTTCATCACGACGGCACCCTGTGATTTTCTAGATGGGAAACACGTTGTGTTTGGCAAGGTGATCGACGGGATGCTCACTCTGCGGAAAATTGAGAATGTCCCAACGGGGCCGAACAACCGACCGAAGCTCGCTGTGAAGATCACTGGTATGTTCATGACCTTGGCACCTCAGGGCCTTTTCTTTGTTAATTTTACTTTTAACCGCAGAGTGCGGGGAAATGTAACCAGACAGGGGCGAATTACGCTCTCCACTGCACCTTTGTTGTGCGTGGTTCCTGCTCTGAGTCGTGTAGATGAATGAAACAAGCATGCGAATTTCTTGAGGCTGCTCAGGGTGAACGCTTTTAGCTATTGGGCTCAATGTCTGTGATTTGTCCCACGATCTTGCTCTAATCCTGCTGAATACATACGCGCCTAGTATCTTCCCTTGTCTTATTGGATTTGTTGTTGCTTTGTCTCTCAGCCTCAAGGAATGCGTCGACCCATCGAGGCTGATACGCATATAAAGCAACCCGGAGCCGAATTCCAGGCCATATGATGTGTCTGCATCTAGTGCTTCGCCACTGTGTCGGGAATAGCTCGTACGACATCGGCCAAGGCGAGTCACCGCTGCGTTTTCAACCTGGACCAGCAAACTTGATTGGTCTCCGCTTATCGAATAAGGCATATAATAAGTTACAACTTCGAAGAGACTACCATAAGTCTAGTACATTCCCCTATGCGGACTTGGCACTTCTAAGATGACAGTCACGAGCCATAGAACCACCGTCCTACCGTGCCAACCGACCCTGTGGCGCCGCGTTCCAAGCCGGCATCAGCGAGAAAGTCGCCAATGATGTTGGAGCACTTCTCCGGTTCCCCCCGAATTGCCTGTGGCTACTCGAGCCCAAGGTGACCCACCTGGCCGTCTCGACGCCGTAGAACAGAGGTGCAATGCAGGAGTCCTGCACTTCGTCGTCGGCGCCGTTGACGATCAGGGCAGGAGACAGCGTCAAGATTGGGGATGACGGACCATCCCTTGAGCACGCACGTCATTAGGAATTCGTTGACTTCGAGCCTGCGTCTGTGAGGCAGGTGTGAGTCCACCTGCTCCTGGACGGACAAGCAACTAGATGATGTGTACGTACATCGTACTGTAGACTGTAGGGTCTTGCTGAATCTGCGTCAACGTCTTGAGCACCGCCGGGGGCCACACGTCAACGCGTTAACTTTGAGGATGTGCTTCTTGTATAACTTCATAAGTCCCTCCTGGTACTGTGATAAGTCGGCCGTGCCATTTTTCTCATGCTCATTCACTGGCACTGAGAGTGTCTTTATCATCTGGGAACTCATCTTTCAAAGTCCAAACAACGCACGGACGTGACTACAGTACATGAGTATGTTTTGCACGTCCAGATTCACAGGTTACACACCAGGTCATATATGACACACATTATGAGGCTGAAGTTGAGACATGTAGCGACATAATAGCTTGCAAGTTACCTATGCGACATTTTGAAGCGATCGCCACAATCAGTGGAAAATCCACTTGTCATTTCCTCCCAGTCAACAGTCACCCCACACGTGTGTGTCCCGATTTGGACAGCCACCAAACCAAACCAAATAAACCGACCAGCTGTTATTGTATCATGTGATCGACAACTACTATTCGATTGGTGTTTTCGATTATAAATAATTATTTACTTTTAATCAAAATTATTATTATTCGTTCTGGGATGGAACTCGTGTGCTTTATCGTCGTTATCAAGAGTAGCTGCGCGTCTATGTCACGCTCAAGTCCATGTACTAGGAGGACTTCCTAGTAGACGGATTTGGCGACCATCGATTATTACGAAAGGCTGTACATCCTGCACCCGTATCATTGCCTCCTCCCTCAGGCTGCCACCGATCAACGTACCCCGCACATCATCCACAGAAGTCTAGCAATACAACAACTGCACGCCGCCACATCTCCTAACTTCATGTCCTCGACAACATCCTCTTCTAACTTTCAGCTCATCTCCAAAGCCTTGTCTGACTATGCCAACCAGACCGGCATAGATCTCACAAAAAATCCTTTCGCCGACCAGTTCCAGAGTTGTCATTCTGCCGATGCTATCTCTGAACTACTTCAAGAGAGAGCAAGGGCATTCAAATCTTATCGAGACAAACATCGCAAATTGATCAATTGCCTCAGTCCAATAGCCTCATTCCTCCACGCATCGTCTGGCCCCCTTGGCGAGGCCCTTGTTTTCGTAAGCCTCAGCGAGTCCATCTCTATGTTCTCATTATAGTTTGATGCTTCTTCAGGCACCCTTTCCACCTGCAAAAGCAATCTTTGTCGGAGTCGATGTCCTCCTCCAAGTGCGTATCTCCATTATCTTCAATTGGATGATCGTTATACCTGAGTCAATCAGGCAGCTTCTGGTGTCAGTACAAGTTATGATGCGCTTCTCCAGCTATTCGAGCGTGTCGGGAATTTCCTGAAACGACTCCATATTTATACCGAGATCCCGTTTACACCTGCGATGACCGATATTATCGTTCAGATCGTGGTGGAAGTACTTTCGGTGCTTGCACTAGCAACGAAAGAGATAAAGCGAGGCCGTTTCAGTAAGCCGATCCTCTTCCTAAAATATGTGACTTCTGGACGCTCTACAGAGAAATTCGTAAAGAAACTATTAGGAGATGGAAAGATCGAAGCTGTGCTACAGAGGCTGGCGCAACTTACTGATGAGGAATCTCGCATGGCTGCAGCCCTGAGTCTGCGAGACGTCAACGACATAAAAAGTAATATGAAGGTGGTCATGGACGGTACGCAACGCCTGCATGGCTGCTCGCTCGATATCCTGAACTGTATATACTCTTGTTAGACGGCAAGACATCGACACAAGGCATCCGACAGGTTATAGGTATATCTGTCCTCTGGAATTATGGGTTGGCGTTACTGAAGCTGGGCTACGTGTGTTAGTCGCCACCTCAAATACGACTATTGAGATGACCAAGATGAGACGTTAGTTATCCCTTACTCTGCTAGTGGTAACCGTCAAGGCTGAATGTGCTTTATAGGAGAACAATTACAGAAGGACTTGCGAAATTGGCTCTCCCCTCCAGATCCATCGAAAAATCACATCATTGCGTGGGAACAACATCACGATGGGACCGCAGAGTGGTTTGTCCAGGGAATTTTTGAAGAATGGAGAACGACAGGATCACTGTTATGGATTCATGGCAAACGTACGTGGTCGTCAGACTCGCATTCTTACATCTACTCATAGCTGTCTGCTGCTTGATGACATAGCGGGTTCGGGGAAGAGTATCTTATGGTATGTATGACACCAATTAGACAATATCATGTCAACCTCATTTTACTCGTCAACCAGCTCCACGGTCATTGAGGCAACCCAAGTCATTTCCGACGCTGGACCAGCCCTAATGGCATATTACTATTTCGATTTTAGAGATACCTCAAAGCAGGACATCCGTGGCTTGCTCACTTCGCTTCTTAGTCAGTTCAGCGCCAAATCCGATCTTTGCAGCCGTATTCTTTCCGACTTATATTCAAAGCACGACTTCGGATCCCGCCAGCCTGATGGTAACGAACTTAAACGGTGCTTAGTGGAGATGTTGGCATTACCTGAATTGCCCGTGACTTATATCATCGTGGACGGCCTCGACGAGTGTCCAAACATGTCAGGCGTGGAGTCCCACCGCGAACATGTCCTCAAACTTGTAGAGGAACTAGTCCTGTTGCGTCTCCCATCTCTTCGTCTATGTATGACGAGTCGTCCCGAAGCGGATATCATATCTGCGCTTGAGGGTCTGGCCTCCCATGTTGTGTCTCTACACGATCAGGATGGACAGAAGGAGGCCATTGGGAATTACGTCAAATCTGTTGTCTCGTCTGATCGGAGGATGAAGAAATGGAGAGTCGAGGATAGGAACCTAGTGATTAATACACTCGTGCGGAAGGCCGATGGAATGTAAGTGGTCAGGATCATACCAGCTTACACGTTATTTATACGAGAGATGCAGGTTTCGTTGGGTTGGTTGTCAGCTGGAAGCGCTGCGCCAGTGCTTTCCAGCAAGTCTCCGCGACGCATTGCGTGAATTACCAGAGACATTGGATGAAACATATGAGCGTATTCTGCTAGGAATTAAACCAAAAAATCGAGAATATGCTCATCGGCTCCTGCAATGCCTCACCGTGGCAGTTCGCCCACTTCGCGTCGAAGAGCTCGCAGAGGTTCTTGCGATTCGTTTCGAAGTAGGACAGCCTCCAAAATATCATTCCGATTGGCGGTTGGAGGATGCTCAACAAGCAATTCTATTCGCGTGCTCAAGTCTCATCTCCATTGTCGACGTCGACGGGTCAGCAATTGTCCAATTTTCCCATTTCTCTGTCAAGGAATTCTTGACATCCGGTCGCCTCACGCAAGCAGGAGGGGACCTTTCTCTCTATCACATTCTTCTCCAACCGGCACATATGATTCTCGCACAGGCTTGCCTGAGCACCCTACTTCGATTGGATGATCAAGTTGACAAAGACAAGATGATGAATTTCCCACTGTCGATCTATGCAGCTCAATACTGGGTCGAGCATGCTCAATTCGAGAACGTGCTGTCAAATATTTCAGAACTTGTGGAAGAACTGTTTGACCCCGGCAAGCCACATTTCGCAATATGGGTGTGGATATACGACATCGATCGACCTTGGGATTGGGTGGAACATATGTCGAGCGAGCGGCCAACGCGGCCTGAAGGATCTGTGTTGTATTATGCCACGTTTTGTGGTTTCCGCGGTCTTGTGGAACACCTGATCAAGACTTATCCGCTGGACATTAGTGCCATGGGGGGCATGTACGGCACTGCATCACATGCTGCTCTGTTCAAAGGATATTTCGATACTGCCCTGCTGTTACTTGAGAATGGTGCGGATGTGAATGCCCGAGACCACCTGGGCAACAGTCCGTTGAACCTTGCGTCAGAAAAGGGACGTCGTGATATTGTGGAATTCTTGATGAATCCCAACCCAGATGCCAAGACACAGGACGGCAGCAGTGAGACGTCAATGGATGGGGATTCGCGGAGAAGAGAACTAGATGTTGGGCGAGTACTGCTACAGTATGGGGTAGATGTGGACTCCCGTGAAAACCAAGGCTGGACCCCGTTGGTGTCAGCTTCGCTATCCGGCCATCTGGATATCGTACAACTGCTACTCGAGAATGGCGCCGCTGTGGACTCCCGTGACAACGAAGGCTGGACCCCGTTGATGTCAGCTTTGCGATACGGCCATCTGAATATCGTACAACTACTACTCAAGAATGGCGCCGCTGTGGACTCCCGTGACAACAAAGGCTGGACCCCGTTGATGTCAGCTTCGCGATACGGCCATCTGAATATCGTACAACTGCTACTCAAGAATGGCGCCGCTGTGGACTCCCGTGACAACAAAGGCTGGACCCCGTTGATGTCAGCTTCGCGATCCGGCCATCTGAATATCGTACAACTGCTACTCAAGAATGGCGCCGCTGTGGACTACCGTGACAACGAAGGCTGGACCCCGTTGATGTCAGCTTCGGGATCTGGCCATCTGGATATCGTACAACTGCTACTCAAGAATGGCGCCGCTGTGGACTCCCGTGACAACGAAGGCTGGACCCCATTGAAGAGCGCTTCGGGATCTGGCTATCTGGAAATCGCGCAGCTGTTACTCCAATCCGGCGCATCAGTAGACCTCCGTGATGATCAAGGCTTCACTGCGTTACATTCAGCGTCAGGGTATGGACATCTCGATATTGTACGACTACTACTGGACCACGGCGCGAATATAAATGAGCAAGGTGTGAATATGTCGACCCCACTGCACGTTGCATCAGTTAGTGGTCATCTAAAGATTGCGGAGCTGCTCATCCAGCAAGGCGCCGACCTCGACATGCAGAGCATATGGGGAACCCCACTTCACTTGGCATCGAGCAATGGGAAACTCGAGATTGTTCATCTTCTCGTCAAATCCAGATCAAACATTGATTCGACAGATAGGTCGGGTTGCACACCATTGCATAGAGCAGCACAAAAAGGCCATCTGGATATTGTTAAACTTCTCGTCCAGCTGGGCACGGATGTCAACACGCGAAATTTAAATCAAGATACACCACTAGATCTGGCCTGTAAGAATGGGAAACGAGACGTCGCCCTGTTCTTGGCGGAGCAGGTGGGAGAGGTGTGTTGTATGGACGATGCAGGCATGACGACACTGGACCCTGGATCTGAAAACGCGGACACCGAAATTCTGGGGTCATCACCTGGCCAGCCTGAGGGGAATAATGAAACTCTGGTTAACAATGGGAACACTTCATTATTCGCCGCGTGTAAAAATGGGAACGTCGACATGGTGCGATCATTACTCTGCTATGGCGCAGATGTCAAAGTACGGGATGAAACCAACACCACTCCGTTGCATTGGGCGTCACAAAATGGGATCCTTAAAGTTGCGAAGTTATTAATTGAGCATGGTGCGGATGTGAACTCCCGGGACAAGTTTGGGTGGACGCCGTTGCACGCTGCGTCACGAAAAGGACATCTGGATGTCGCGGAGCTGTTACTTGACCAAGGTGCGGATGTAAACGCAAAGAAGCAGGATCTCTGGACTCCATTACATCTTGCATCAATCAACGGTTGTCTTGGGATTGTCAAGTTGCTCCTTGAACGAGGAGGAAATATCCATGTACGGAATGATGAAGGCCGGACACCATGTCAGGTAGCATCGGGCAGTGGGATGCGGGAGATTGAGCAATTATTATCCGAGTATGGCACTTAATAAGGTATAATCAAGCATGGTATCACGGTACAGGCTACTAAAATACGCATTTTCTTTGTGTTCTAGTTTAAACGCCACTTTGATGACCATTAGAGTCTCTGTACCACAATGGCACGGTTCTCATTCCCCTCACCCTTCCCACTGTCCAGTATTACTGATAGGAAAGTGGCACACGCCACGGCAGTGCAAGGATGTGCAACGCCAGCCCCTCGATACTGTATAGGCCTTGATAGCCGCATCTGAGTCACATCACATCACCAGGGCTAAGTCACTTTCCTCACCAGCACACTATACGCGTCCCACTTCACCGCGTGATCACATTTAGAAGGGGTACTAAAAACGTTCTTTTATTTCATGTTTCAAGGGAATGGAGATGAAAATTTGACAAATTGATCGGTAATTAATGTGAAGTTATCTTGGTGGGGAGAGGAAGTAGGTCAAGGAAAAAAAGCTACGAACTGGGATGAAGAAAGCGATAAGGGCATCGTTTGTGGTTGAGACCTCTTTAAAGTGGTAGCCTGCGCTGTCGTATGGAATCACAACAATAAGAAGTGATGAATTGAATGGGTGGTAAAATGAGATAGAGGACATGTATCCGTAAACGTTTGTAAAACATGGATGTAAGGCGGGAGGTTCGTTCAGCGGAGTTTTAAAAAGCGGTGGAGAGCGATGGTGGTAAGGTTGGCAAGTTGCATTAAGATTAAATGCAAAGCAAGCGTGAAGGTGTAGTACGTAACGTGGGGCGGCGGAGGGGGGCTGACCGGAAAGGATACAGACGACTAGATGCGTGCAGCGGAAAGTGAGCACTATGAGGAAGGGAAGAATTTGCAAAGAGATGTCTTGAGAGGAGGATATCGGACAACAATCGGACAACATGTTCAGTGGGGTGTAGTAAAGCCTCGTGCATGTGACGGTGCATTACTTTCCTTCAAACCAACGCTCGTCGGCGTCAACCCATTCGATGGGGTAGTCCGATTGACTACAGTTGGCGGTGTCATCACCAGCGACGCCGTAGCTGTACTCACGCTGCTGGCGGCGGCGGGCGACTGCGGTTGGAGTATCGATCATCCTCTCGGTCCGACTCCGACTTTGGCTTTGAACCAATACTTGTGCGTAGATGTTGATGGTGTTCCTCAATGTTTGTTATCGTACACTCGTATCGGTAGCCGTGAGACCGTCCCGTAGTGTCAAAGGAACCGGGACGCTCCCTGCACGCTGATAGCATCTCGGACCGGTGGCCGAGTGCCATGGGCACCAGCATGCCACGCTCGAGTTTGGAGGTGCAGCAGAGATGGGAGAGCCTCCAGAAAGGGTGGAAGGAGGGGAATGTTGTTTCAAACGTTACACATGCTGCACGTGTGCAGGGGTTGAAGTGCTGTTGCTATGCTGTGTGGCCGTGGCACGCGAGAAGGCAAAGGAGGCGAACCTGTGGACGAGATGCTTCCCCCGTGTGGCGGGTGGAGAAATGAGAATGGATAACGGCTCTGGAGGAGCTGGCCCAGGATAGAAGGAGCTGGCCCAGAGAATTAGAGAACGAAGAAGGCTCATCGCTCGTGCGGCGCCACGTCTCCTGTTCTTCGATACCACCACAGCATCACCCCCTTAATCCTTCCCTTCGCCATCGTATTACGCCCCTTCAACCTGACCTGGCAAGCCAGGCGATAGCGGGAATGGGATCTACTGTCCTTGCTCGCCGCTCTATCGCGCTCATGAGCATCGGGCGGCGGTGCCGCGGCAAGTCTATGTCCACTCACCTGGCTGCTCCTATGCGGCTGACCCCTTTCAGGCCCGGGCTCTCAAACAGGTCCAACGAGAGCACCCGCTGCGTGCAGGTTGCAAATGCGTCCCATTCCAAGGCGAATAGCAGCGAAGGCCTTCTACATACCCTAAAAATTGCTCTCGGAGGGCTACCGCGCCGCTCAGCGGAATTGACAAACGATGTAGCCAGAAAGTTCGTCTGTGCTCGTTTTGAAGAACATTCTATAGTGGTGCATGTTACTCAATAAACCTCGGAGAGAGATAACCCACCAAATAAATGATCAGGATTGAAGAATGACAGAAAGAGCACGAGGGTCTAGCCTGCGCACGGGAGGAGGGTAACCATCGGTGGTAGTTTATGGGTGTAGAAGTAGCACATCTCCGCGAGCGAGGGGCCCGATTTGGGTATCCGCCAACCCAAACCAGACCACATCGATCGCAATACAGTACTGTACCATTCGATTTTCTTCTCAATTATAAATAATTATTTAGTTAAGTTATCAAGCGTGCTGCGGGTCTATGTCACTGTGGCCTGTCTTTCGAGTCCATCCATGATACGAGGAGGACTTACTACTAGTAGCCGGATTTGGCGCATAGATTATCAAGGCTGTACATCCTACTACTTTCCGTATCATTACTTCCTCCCTCAGGCTGTCACCGATTAACTTACCGTCCACATCATCCACAGAAGTCCAGCGATACACCAACGCCGCCCCATCTCCTAACATCATGTCCTCGACAACATCTTCCTCTTCTAACTTTCAGCTCATCTTCAAAGCCTTGTCTGACTATGCCAAGTTGCCCTGGTGTCTTTCCTTCGATTATCTGCACCGGGCCTTGGCCTGGCTCGGATGTGACCTACCCACTTGCTCTGTCTGGGCTCCGTCCGTGTCTCTTCCATCGAGGAACGCTACGACCACCCACTTGTAAGAAGTGGAAGCGAATGCTCGATGAACACGGCTAACACGGGGCCGATTGAGAATGAAGTAGATAATCCACCTACTGTACAAACGACTTGGAAGCGTAGCAATTGTGTGAAACGGCAGGAACCGAACCCCCGCTGGTGGTCAATTACCTTTCCACCTCATTAAAAATAATTGCATTTCCTTCGCTTGTAGCTACCCTTATACAGTCAACTTATAACTAATAGCTCTTGCTTGGTTTGCGTGGTGGGGGTATCGGCTATCCGGGAGATATTAGTTTTTCTGCCTAGCAGTTCAGTGCAATGAGAAATCTAGAGATATATTTAAGGCGAATCGCTTCTATGGGGTATCGAATATCGGTTATGAGGTCGATATGACTCATATGAGGAATCAACTTCTCGGTCTTTTCCCAACGACGATTGGACTGAGAGGCAACCCGAGCCCGAGCGAGCTTCTTCATTGACGCCAACACTTCACAGCTTCACACAACGGCGCATTATATACAAGCCATGCCATCACATCACAGTTTGTCAATCCATCCCCCTCGTCCAGCTTGGGAGACCCAGTTGCGGACAAGTCTGGCTTCCTCTGCATGTACATGTCCTCACACCCTGACACTCTCGTCGCCTACGTCAAGTATTTCGGAAAGGTCGATGGCCACGTAGAATCCGCCAAAATGCTGACTATCAATTCTCAAGTAAGCCTTCCCACTTACACATGCTTGCTTCTGCACCACGGAAGGAATTACCCCCGAGACGAATGACGAGATTTTCATACACAGGGCATGGACCTGGAATACAGGATCAAGGACTCGCCTACTGATACTCCGAAAGTCGTTCACGTCAAGTTCGACCCTCCCCTACTCGACTATGCAGAAGTGAAGCCACGCCTTCTTGGCATGAAAGGCGGACGCGGACGAAGCTCTCGGAATAGTACGTGAAAAGTCATTGTTATCGCTACCCCTGCCTTGCGCTCCCCTACCGCATCATTTTCTCAGCAATACTTATTCGCAATGTAGGCTAAGGCTCCGACGATCAACCATTTTGAGCTGCCCCTCCAAATTGGACCACCAGCTCTCTTATCCTCCTCCTGCTCTACTGCACCTATGTGCCGCCGACCTCCAAAACCGCCTTTTGGTGGCTCGCGCGCACTCTCAGATCCTACAAGTTCCTGGATTCGCTTATTATTCCCTCATGGGTGTTTTTATTTGTCGCACACGCTGCCGAGGGTGTCTATGCGGCCACCCTCGTGCGCAAGCACCACATGCCCTGGCATATCGGAGTATGTACCCTTTTCTTTGTCATCGACAATTTATGCTGCACTACCGAGCCTGATGTGGACGCGACAGGTGGCTTGGATCTGCTCGGTCACGATTTTTGGGTTTCCCGTGCTATTGAGGCTGCGCCACCTGATTAAACGCGCACGGATTGAATCGCTCATGAAAGGTACCTAATAGATGGACGGGGCCAAAATACCTGATGCAGACATAGACTGTGCGGTTTCGCGGGAGGATTTTGTTCGCATTTTATATAGTTTTTTCTGTCAATGCTGCTTCAGAGATGAGACAATTTCTGTCCATCTTTAGCTGTCTGTGCGAGCGACGTGTGAAACGAGAATCGATGGCGCCAGAACCACTGAGAAATACCCAGGGGTCAAGGGGTTACTGTATGAACTCAGGTACTGATCGAACTGATCCGTCACAGCTCCCCTCATAACCCATACCCCGAAAAAGTAATATCCTCTTAAATCCCGTAGCTTTGGGGTCCACGAGTCTACCAGAATCGCTCCCTCGTGAAATACAGGTTACTGGACTACACAGCCTAATACGAGTGGCTCGCGTTGAGCACTTATTTGTGTACGCACGCGATGAGGAAGAGTTGAACGAGATAAGATGTGAGGCGTCTAGGACTTCTTGAGGTGTGCACGCGAGTTGTTTCAAGGAGGAGGGAATACTGCTTGTTATTCGAAGCTAAGAAAAGTAGCATTTTTATGTACTTCAGATGTACAGTAGAGCTTTTGGTTTAGTGAAGAAAATTGGCCATTGCCAAAACAAAACGTCGGATACAAAACGTCGGGCACATGATTTATTTACAAAGGTAAGGTACGCGGTCACGTTACCTCAAGTTGTACTAAGATAAGATCACCTTGATCGTAAACTCTTCGCACGGAGGTTAGAACGTTGTGGAATAATTTCAAAGCCTCGAGAATATACTGTATAAGTACAAACGTTAATCTGTAACGTGTTTCAGAAGGGAATCATAAGCTTTGTGCCCGAGAATACAATACCACAACTGATACATAGAGATCTGAAACATAAACTCTCAAAGCCTATGGGCTGGACATCTGTTGAGGGGTATGGGTTATAAGGGAGTCAACTATATGTTCGTATTGCGTGATAAAAGACTCTCTTTATCGGAGAATCTGATCGCCATTCCGATAACTCGACAGAGATCAGCCTAAATCAATATATATTCTCAGAACTAAACCCACTTACTCTGACGAGTACAAGAGCGTCCTCGCAGAGGATCAACATTGGGTGTCCCACGAGCAACTCCGGCGGAATCGGCATCTCCTTGACAAGAAAAGGCAGTTCCATTTCTCCTGGAGGAAGGAGATAAGACCACCCATTGTCCGGGTTCGCAGCCTTGAGAGGATGAGGCTCCGACGAAGATGAAGACGGATGAAGCACCGTGGTCCCTCCTCGTTCTGGCACATCCTTTGGATTTGTGTGGTGTAGGGTAGTACGCGCGTATCTGACGCGCTGAGGGTGGAAATCATACACACATATTACGGGCCGTGAAAAGCGATTCCGGACGACGTGAGTACTCAGAGCCCGTGTGCCGCACACAGTGTGCTTCCCTGTCAGTGTATTGTACTCTATGGAGCGGGGCGAGACCAAACGCGTGATTCCTGGCCCCCATGCCTCCCAGGGAATGGGTACCTCAGATGGGTGCGAGAGGACATATGACAAGAGGGCATTGGCAGAGATGTGGAGTGTTTGGCGCTCGTGCGGCCACGATAGAGGCTCACCGCAAAGCAGTGATACATCCAGGACAATGGACAATGATCCGGTCTGAGAGGTCATCGCAAAAGTAGCCAGCGTATGATCGTTCACCCATTCATGCGGCATGGAGTTCTGTAGGAAGAAGGGATCTACAGAGACACAATCATGATCTCCGGACTGCCCGTTTGGAAAGCTCAAGTGCAGGACAGTGCAGCGGGAAGAATGGATATTCTTCACGATTAGATTTGGGAAACCTGGGCGTGCACAACTCGAAGACAAAATATGATTAGAGTCCAAAGACTCATAGCGAAGAGGTTTCTCAGTTGATAATTCGTCCCGTATGAAGAATTATCTCTTACAGTTTCGGTGCGACGTACCCACGTCATCCAATCCAAAAGGCGAAGATGGAACGACTCGTCTATTATGAAAGACGGCAAACTTGAACCAGGCCTCTCATGAGTGCAATGATGTGGTATCAATACCTGTAGCATGTGGAATAGTCTTTTTTCATATCCATCAGTTTACAGAGCAAGTGGGCGCAGACTCCGAATGAAGACATACCTTTGGGGGAAACGACGAGACCGCGGCCCTTGGACGCACCACGATACACTGTCTCTATGATATCAATCAACTTGCGATAGTGTGAGTATGCTATCAAATGTAGAATACCGAAGGACACACCTCTTGCTTGTTATCCATAGCCCAGTTACAGTAGCCGGGAGATGTTTAACAACTGTCGGCATAGGGGGCAAACGAGCCTACTTGTTGTTACCAGTCCCCAGATCGATCATGATGTGCTCGTTTCTGGAGCAGAAGAGAATTGGCTTCGATCAGGGAATCATCGTGCTAGAGGCCACGAACCGATAGAAGAACATCGCGGTACAAGGGTCGTAGAGCTCGTACATCTAAGTAAGTGGGTTAGCGTACAACACGGGAGATCGGCGAGAATGTCCAGACCTTGTTAAAGTCTGGCACCTCTGTGATATCGCAGAGGTAAATGACAGCAAAGTTCTGTACCTTCTCTGCCACAGAGTAGAGGGTTTCGTCCATGACCATGCATTGAGTGTCCCAGTCATGGCCAAATAGAATGACAACGACACGATCCTCTTCCGATTTGATTGCCTCGTCGACGTGCCAGCCAGAAGGAAGGTGAGGTAAGAAGTAAGACATCACCTGAATAGCGAGGCCACTTGTGGGACGAACTTGAGGGGTTGAAGGACAACAGGCAGCCCGAGTGACAACCGGGCCTTGGGCCGTGTCCTCAAGGAGGTCCCCAGATCCTCTCTTCTCACCACGGATTGTACCACAACAATGTCCTCACCACAGCGACCTATCGTCTTCATGGACGTCAACATCGGAGAGACTCCCGCAGGGAGACTAAAAATGGAACTTTTTAGCGATGTCGTTCCAAAGTGCGTACGTGCACTGCGTCCTTTCCTAAATTCTCACATCGGATCTCCAACTGTTTATCCGCAAATTAGAACAGCAGAGAATTTCCGTCAGCTGTGTACCGGAGAATACAGAGTTAATTCGCGGCCTCAGGGCTACAAGGGTGCTACTTTTCATCGGTGAGCTATCGTTCGTGTTGGCGCCTCGATCACCGTCTCCCCCACGCTGACGAGCCATGGCCTGTAGAGTGTGAGTACATCCCTCTTTTGTATCCACACGTTTATCTACTGGAGTGCGCAGGGTACCGAATTTTATGTGTCAAGGTACGGAGCCATCTCAATGAGTTCGAAAGTAGTGCTTATACGAGGCTGGAAGGTGGCGATTTCCTCAAGGGCGACGGAACCGGATCCTTCTCGATATATGGCGACAAATTTCCTGTGTGTGTTTCTGCTTATTGGACCTTGTCATAGGGATGGGCTTATGTCCTTTTACTGTCCAGGATGAGAACTTCCAGGTGAAGCACACTGGTCCAGGGCTTCTCTCAATGGTGCGTACTGTGGCCTGCTCCTCACACGTGGTGTCGCTCACCCTGAATATTTTAGGCCAACTCAGGTCCCAATACGAATGGTTGCCAGGCGCGTCTCAGAAGATATCTCTCTACGCTGTCTTGCTGAAGATGGGTCGCAGTTCTTCATCACGACGGCACCCTGTGATTTTCTGGATGGAAAACATGTTGTGTTTGGCAAAGTGATCGACGGGATGCTCACGCTGCGGAAAATTGAGAACGTCCCAACGGGGCCGAACAACCGACCGAAGCTCGCTGTGAAGATCACTGGTATGTTCATGACCTTGGCACCTCAGGGCCATTTCTTTGTTAATTTTGCTTTGAATCGCAGAGTGCGGGGAAATGTAACCAGACAGGGACGTATTACGCGCTCCACTGCACCTTTCTTGTGCGTGGTTCCTGCTCTGAGTCATGTAGATGAATGAATCAAGCATCTGAATTTCTTGAGGCTGCTCAGGTTGGACGCTTTTAGCTATGGGTTCAATGTCTGTGATTTGTCCCACAATCTTGCTCTAGTCCTGCTGAATACATACTCGCCTAGTATCTTCCCTTGTCTTATGGGATTTGTTGTTGCTTTGTCTCTCAGCCTCAAGGAATGTGTCGATGCATCGAGGCTGATACGCATATAAAGCAACCCGGAGCCGAATTCCAGGCCATATGATGCGTCTGCATCTAGGGCTTCGCCACTGTCGGGAATAGCTCGTACGACATCGGCCAAGGCGAGTCACCGCTGCGTTTCCAACGTGGACCAGCAAACTTGATTGGCCTCCGCTTACCGAATAAGGCATATAACAAGTTAGAACTTCGAAGAGACTACCATAAGCCTAGTACATTCTCCTATGCGGACTTGACACGTCTAGGATGACAATCACGAGTCATAGAACCGCCGTCCTACCGCGCCCACCCATCTGTGGCGCCGCTTTCCAAGCCCACATCAGCGAGAAAGTCGCCAACGATGGAATAATTCTCCAGTTCCTCCCAAAATGCCATGTGACTACTCGAGCCCAGGTGACCCACTGGTCTTCTTGATGCCGTAGAACGAGGTGCCATCCAGGAGTCCTGCACTTCGCCGTCGGCGCCGTGGACGATCAGGGTCGGGCAGGAGACAGCGTCAAGATTGGGGATGACGGACCAGTCCTTGAGCACGCCCGTCGTTAGGAACTCGTTGACTCCGAGCCTGTGTATGTGTGTGTGTATGGCAGGTGTGAGTCCACCTACTCGTGGACGGACAAACAAGACGAGGTGTGCTGTACATCGTACTGTAGACTGTCGGGTCTTCCTGCGTCTGCGTCAACGTCTTGAGCACCGCCGGGGGCCACACGTCAACTTTGAGGATGTGCTTGTATAACTTCATAAGCACCTCCTGTTACTCTGGCAAGTCGGTCGTGCGATTTTTCTCATGCTCATTCACTGGCACTGAGAGTGTCCTTATCATCTGGGAACTCATCTTTCAAAGTCGAACTAACGACGTGACTACACGAGTATGCTTTGCACGTCCAGATTCACAGGTTACGCACCAGGTCATATATGACACACATTATGAGGCTGAAATTGGGACATGTAGCGACATGATAGCTTGGAAATTACCTGTGCGACATTTTGAAGCGATCGCCACAATCAGCGGAAAATTCACTTCTTGTCATTTCAATGGGGTGGGCACCGCCAATAAATTATTTTTGGCGGTATTTGGTACTATTTGTAAACTCTTTCCCATCTGCTATTTGTGAGAAGCTCGATGCTCCGCGTCTTATTTCTTCTGCAAATCAAAAGCTTTCGAAAAATTTTTGGAAGCCATTTATTTTTAATCCTGATTTTAAGACTTTTGACCACTAAGATAAGAAAAATACAAAGTTTCAGGTCACTTTTGACACGAAAAAGTACCAAATTTAAGGTCTATCTCAATGTACACTGCGAATTTTGAAAAACAAAGTGGCCAATTTGCAGATATTGTGAAAAGAATAAGAATGTTCCTGCAAAAGTACTCGCGAGAATGTGTCAAAAAAAAAAAATTATTGAGATTGACAGAAACGTCTATCTGAACGCGTAATTGAGGTGTGACAATTGATGCGGAAGGCATATTAGCTCAACTCGAGTTTGACCTGAAAGTTGCAAAATTACGACGCGAAAGGGTTGCAGAAAAGAAGCCGTTGAGGCTTAAATATATTCCAGGTCTTCTTCGGCAGGTGGGGGACCGACATTGTTAACCGGCTCAAGCAGCCATTCGACCGGCGCAAGAATATCAAACTCGGAGACTCCGACGGAGAGGTGTGTCGAAGCGTGGGACTGATTGGACGCGATCTTAGTGATACACTGTGGCCGTGGATAGGTATGCTCATTGCTGGCTGGACTAAGATCTGGCGGTGGAGAGGGGGGGAAGCGGCGCATTGGCATAGTCGCGGGCCCGGTTAGCGGGCCCCAGGTCCAGCGGCGGAGGTGTGGGCATGTACGCGTGCTTGCAGTCCCAAGAGGATTTAGAAGTTCTCACAGAAGGCCCGACATCCGGAGGGGGAGGAGTCACATAAACGTACTGGGGGCTGTGGGGAAAGTCTGGAGGCGGAGGGACAAGGGACGACTGCAGGGCTGCCGAAGTTCCGGGGTTGAAGCAATGGCATACGGTCCCTCTGGCACGCCAATGGGCTGCGCTAATTCGTAGGGCGGGGGTAGGAAGATGGACAGGTGACGGTCGCCTGTGACGTCCCACGCATGTGGAATCCAGTTATCTGGAGGATCTGGACAGATGATGGTGACGAGTGAGACTCGGTGATGCAGGCAAAGGTGGCGGAAGCAAGCACGGGGACAGGCTGGATGGTTGGTTGAAGGTGTCGAATCGTCATGAGGTGTGGATGGGCGTGAATGGGCTGGTTCAAGCGCGGGGATACCCATGCGAGAGCAAGATTGCAGAAGTTTGGGGGGGATACTGACATTCCAAAGGCTAAAAGGGACTGGGGAAAAAGGCCTCAAAGCAAACAATCTAAAAGAAAGCCCTCAAAGCCTACTACCAGCGTCTGAGAAATGGAGGCAAGTCAATAGATGTCACCATCCGTACCATGCTTCAGTCACTAGACGAAGAAGAGGACAATGGGATGGAATAATAAGATGGATAAGGTGCGAACGTTAGAATTTTCCATCAATGACGACGTGAAATCTCATGCCAGATCAAGCTTCTGATAAGAAAAAAAAACAGATCTGCTTCATAGGCTACTGTACCATCCCAAATTTCATTCGTATAATAGTCAAACATTATATCCTACATAATTTCTACATAGATCTGATAGCTGTCATACGTGAAATCGGAGAGACCATGGGGGGGACACTTTCTCGAGATATTTATGCTGACTAAGCCTACCATCAACGGAACCAGTCATGCCCACCTCATCTGAGTCAATATCACCCCATACGTGTGTGTCCCGATTTGAACAGCCACCAAACCAAACCAAATTAACCTACCAGCATTATTACTGTTATGATCGACAGCTACTAGTCGATTGGTGTTTTCAATTATAAAGATTTGTTCTGGGAAGGAACTCGTGTGCTTTAAAGTTATCAAGCGTGGCTGCGCGTCTATCTCACGCTCAAGTCCATGTACTAGGACTTACTAGTACAAATAGACGGATTTGGCCGTGGCGGTGGCGGCCATCTATTATCACGAAAGGCTGTACACCCTGCACCCTGACTTTCCGTATCATTGCCTCCTCCCTCAGGCTGCCACCGATTAACGTACCCTGCACATCACCCACAGAAGTCTAGTGATACAACAACTGCACGCCATTCCATCTCCTAATTTCATGTCCTCGACAACATCCTCTTCTAACTTTCAGCTTATCTCCAAAGCCTTGTCAGACTATGCCAAACAGACCGGCATAGATCTCACAAAAAATCCTTTCGCCGACCAGTTTCAGAGCTGTGATTCAGCCGATGCTATCTCTGAACTACTTCAAGAGAGAGCAAGGGCATTCAAATCTTATCGAGGCGAACATCGCAAATTGATCAATTGCCTCAGTCCAATAGCCTCGTTCCTCCACGCATCGTCTGGCACCCTTGGCGAGGCCCTTGTTCTCGTAAGCCTCAGTGAATCCATCTCTATGTTCTCATTATAGTTTGATGCTTCTTCAGGCACCGTTTCCACCTGCAAAAGCAATCTTTGTCGGAGTCGATGTCCTCCTCCAAGTACGTATCCCCTTTATCTTCAGTGGGATGATCGTTATACCTGAGTCAATCAGGCAGCTTCTGGTGTCAGTACAAGTTATGATGCGCTTCTCGAGCTATTCGAGCGTGTCGGGAATTTCCTGAAACGACTCCATATTTATACCGAGATCCCGTTTACACCTGCGATGACCGATATCATCGTTCAGATCAAGGTGGAAGTACTTTCAGTGCTTGCACTAGCAACGAAAGAGATAAAGCGAGGCCGTTTCAGTAAGCTGATCCTCTTCCTAAATTATGTGACTTCTGGACGCTCTACAGAGAAATTCGTAAAGAAACTATTTGGAGATGGAAAGATCGAAGCTGTGCTACAGAGGCTGGCGCAACTTACTGATGAGGAATCTCGCATGGCTGCAGCCCTGTGTCTGCGAGACGTCAACGACATAAAAAGTAATATGAAAGCGGTCATGTACGGTACGCAACGCCTGCATGGCTGCTCGCTCGATATCCTGAACTGTATATACTCTTGTTAGACGGCAAGACATCGACACAAGGCATCCGACAGGTTCTAGGTATATCTGTCCTCTGGACTTCTGGGTTGATGTTACTCAAGCTGGGCTACGTGTGTTAGTCGCCACCCCAAATACAACTGTTGAGATGACCAAGACGAGACGTTAGTTATCCCTTACTCTGCTAGTGGTAACCGTCAAGGCTGAATCTGCTTTATAGGAGAACAATTACAGAAGGACTTGCGAAATTGGCTCTCCCCTCCAGATCCATCGAAAAATCACATCATTGCGCGGGAACATCATCACGATGGGACCGCAGAGTGGTTTGTCCAGGGAATTTTTGAAGAATGGAGAACGACAGGATCACTGTTATGGATTCATGGCAAACGTACGTAATCGTAAGACTCGCGTTCTTACATCTACTCATAGCTGTCTGCCGCTTGATGACATAGCGGGTTCGGGGAAGAGTATCTTATGGTATGTATGACACCAATTAGACAATATCATGGCCAACCTCCTATTTGTCAACTAGTTCCACGGTCATTGAGGCAACCCAAGTCATTTCCGACGCTGGACTAGCCCTAATGGCATATTACTATTTCGATTTTAGAGATACCTCAAAGCAGGACATCCGTGGCTTGCTCACTTCGCTTCTTACTCAGTTCAGCGCCAAATCCGATCTTTGCAGCCGTATTCTTTCCGACTTATATTCAAGGCACAACTTCGGATCCCACCAGCCTGGTGGTAATGAACTTAAACGATGCTTAGTGGAGATGTTGGCATTACCTGAATTGCCCGTGACTTATATCATCGTGGACGGCCTCGACGAGTGTCCAAACATGTCAGGCGTGGAGTCCCACCGCGAACGTGTCCTCAAACTTGTGGAGGAACTAGTCCTGTTGCGTCTCCCATCTCTTCGTCTATGTATGACAAGTCGTCCCGAAGCGGATATCATATCCGCGCTTGAGGGTATGGCCTCCCATGTGGTGTCTCTACACGATCAGGATGGACAGAAGGAGGCCATTAGGAATTACGTCAAATCTGTTGTCTCGTCTGATTGGAGGATGAAGAAATGGAGAGTCGAGGATAGGAACCTAGTGATTGATACACTGGTGCGGAAGGCCGATGGAATGTAAGTGGTCAGGATCATACCAGCTTACACGTTGTTTATGCGAGAGATGCAGGTTTCGTTGGGTTGCTTGTCAGCTCGAAGCGCTGCGCCAGTGCTTTCCAGCAAGTCTCCGCGACGCGTTGCGTGAATTACCAGAGACATTGGATGAAACATATGAGCGCATTCTGCTAGGAATTAAACCAAAAAATCGAGAATATGCTCATCGGCTCCTGCAATGCCTCACCGTGGCAGTTCGCCCACTTCGCGTCGAAGAGCTCGCAGAGGTTCTTGCGATTCGTTTCGAAGTAGGACAACCTCCAAAATATCATTCCGACTGGCGGTTGGAGGATGCTCAACAAGCAATTCTATTCGCATGTTCAAGTCTCATCTCAATTGTCCACGTCGACGGGTCAGCAATTGTCCAATTTTCCCATTTCTCTGTCAAGGAATTCTTGACATCCGGTCGCCTCACACAAGCAGGAGAGGACCTTTCTCTCTATCACATTCTTCTCCAACCGGCACATACGATTCTCGCACAGGCTTGCCTGAGCAGCCTACTTCGATTAGATGATCAAGTGGACAAAGACAAGATGAAGAATTTCCCACTGTCGATCTATGCAGCTCAATACTGGGTCGAGCATGCTCAATTCGAGAACGTGCTGTCAAATATTTCAGAACTTGTGGAGGAACTGTTTGACCCCGACAAGCCACATTTCGCAATATGGGTGTGGATATACGACATCGATCGACCTTGGGATTGGGTGGAACATATGTCGAGCGAGCGGCCAATGCGTCCTGAAGGATCTGTATTGTATTATGCGACGTTGTGTGGTTTTCGCGGCCTCGTGGAACACCTGATCAAGACCTGTTCGCTGGACATTAGTGCTATGGGGGGCATGTACGGCACTGCGTTACATGCTGCCCTGTTCAAGGGATATTTCGATGCTGCCCTGCTGTTACTTGAGCATGGTGCGGATGCGAATGCCCTAGACCACGAGGGCTGCAGTCCGTTGAACCTTGCATCACAAAAGGGACGTCGTGACATTGTGGAATTCTTGATGAATCCCAAGCCAGATGCCAAGACACAGAACGGCAGCAGTGAGACGTCAATGGATGGGGAGTCGCTGAGAAGAGAACTGAATATTGGGCGAGGATCGTTACGATATGGGGTAGATGTGGAGTCTCGTAACAGCCACGGCTGGACCGTATTGGCATCAGCTATGCATTTCGGCCATTTGGATATCGTTCGGCTGTTACTTGAGAATGGCGCCGCTGTGGACTCCCGTGACAACGGAGGCGATACCCCATTGAACTCAGCAGCCCGACACGGTCATCTGAATATCGTACAGCTCTTACTCGAGAAATGCGCTGCTGTGGATTCCCATAACAAGAATGGCGCCGCTGTGGACTCCCGTGACAACAAAGGCTGGACCCCGTTGATGTCAGCTTCGGCAACCGGCCATCTGGATATCGTACAACTGCTACTCAAGAATGGTGCCGCTGTGGACTCCCGTGAAAACGAAGGCTGGACCCCGTTGATATCAGCTTCGGGATCCGGCCATCTGGATATCGTACAACTGCTACTCGAGAATGGCGCCGCTGTGGACTCCCGTGACAACAAAGGCTGGACCCCGTTGATGTCAGCTTCGCGATTCGGCCATCTGGATATCATACAACTGCTACTCGAGAATGGCGCCGCTGTGGACTCCCGTGACAACGATGGCTGGACCCCGTTGAAGTCAGCTTCGGGATCCGGCCATCTGGATATCGTACAACTGCTACTCGAGAATGGCGCCGCTGTGGACTCCCGTGACAACAAAGGCTGGACCCCGTTGATGTCAGCTTCGCGATTCGGCCATCTGGATATCATACAACTGCTACTCAAGAATGGCGCCGCTGTGGACTCCCGTGACAACAAAGGCCGGACCCCGTTGATGTCAGCTTCGCAATCCGGCCATCTGGATATCATACAGCTGCTACTCGAGAATGGCGCATCAGTGGACCTCCGTGATGATCAAGGCTTCGCTGCGTTACATGAAGCGTCAAAACATGGACATCTCGATATTGTGCGACTACTGCTCGACCACAGTGCAAATATTAACGTACAATGTGCAACGACGTTGACCCCGCTACACGTTGCATCAGTTAGTGGCCATCTATTGATTGTGGAGCTGCTCATCCAGCAAGGTGCCGACCTCCACATGCAGAACAAGGACGGGGGAACCCCACTTCACTTGGCATCAAGCAATGGGAAACTCGAGATTGCTCGTCTTCTCGTCAAACGCGGATCAAACATTGATTCAACAGATAGGTCCGGTTGCACACCGTTGCATAGAGCAGCACAAACAGGTCACCTTGATATTGTTAAACTTCTTGTCCAGCTGGGCACGGATGTCAACACGCGAAATATAAATCAAGATACATCACTAGATCTGGCCTGTAAGAATGGGAAACGACACGTCGCAAGGTTCCTGGCGGAGCAGATGGGAGTGGGAGAGGTGGATTGTATGGGCGACGCAGGCATGACGACACTGGACACTGGATCCGAAAACGCGGACACCGAAAATGTGGAGCCATCACCTGGCCAGGGGAATAATGAAACTCTGGTTAACAATGGGAACACTTCATTATTAGCCGCGTGCAAATATGGGACCCTCGACATGGTACGATCATTACTCCGCGATAGCGCAGATGTCAAAGTACGGGATGAAACCAACAATACTCCGTTGCATTTGGCGTCAATAAATGGGATATCTGATGTTGCGAAGTTATTAATTGAGCATGGTGCGGATGTGAATTCCCGGAACAAGTTTGGGTGGACGCCGTTGCACATTGTGTCACGATACGGACATCTGGATGTCGCGGAGCTGTTACTTGACCAAGGTGCAGATGTAAACGCAAAGAAGCGGGGTCTCTTGACTCCATTACATATCGCATCAGGCAACGGTTATCTTGGAATTGTCAAGTTGCTCCTTGAACGAGGAGGAAATATCCATGTACGGGATGATGAAGGCTGGACACCATGTCAGGTAGCATCGAACAGAGGGATGAGGGAGATTGAGCAATTATTATCGGAGTATGGCGCTTAATAAGGTATAGTCAAGCATGGTATCACGGTACAGGCTACTAAAATATGCATTTTCTTTGTGTTCTAGTCTAAACACTACTTAGATGACCCATTATAGCCTCTGTACCACCTCACCCTTCACCCACTGTCCAGTATTACTGATAGGAAAGTGGCACACACCACAGCAGTACAATTATGTGCATCGCCAGCCCTCAACACTGTATAGACGTTGATAGGCGCATCTGAGTCACATCACATCACCAAAGCCAAGTTACTTTCCTCCCCAACTACCAGCACACTCTATGTGCATCCCATTACACCACATGACCACGTTTACAGGGGGTACTAAAGACGTTCTCTTATTTCATGTTCCAAGGGAATATTTGACAAATTGATCGGTAATTATAATAATGTGAAGTCATCTTGGTGGAGTGAGGAAGTAGGTCAAGGGAACAAAGCTACGAACCGGGATGAAGGAAGCGATAAGGGCATCATTTATCGTTGGGACCTTTTCAAAGTGGTAGCCTGCGCTGTCGTATGGATTCACAACAATAGGAAATGATGAATTGAATGGGTGGTAAAATGAGATGGAGGACATGGATCCGTAAACGTTTGTAAAACATGAATGTAAGGCGGGAGGTTCGTTCAGCGGAGTCTTAAAAAAGGGTGGAGAGCGATGGTGGTAAGGTTGGCAAGTTGCATTAAGATTAAATGCAAAGCAAGCATGAAGGCGTAGTACGTAACGTGGGGCGGAGGGGGGCTGACCGGAAAGGGTAAAGACGACTAGATGCGTGCAGCGGAAAGTGAGCACTATGACGAAGGGAAGAAATTTGCAAATAGATGTCTTGAGAGTGAGAGCACCTATAAGAAAAAGCCTGCAAATCAAAAGCAAGGAGGATATCGGACAACAATAGGACAACATGTTCAGTGGGGTGTAGTAAAGCCTCGCGCATGTGGCGGTGCATTACTTTCCTTCAAACCAACGCTCGTCGGCGTCAACCCATTCGATGGGGTAGTCCGATTGACTACAGTTGGCGGTGTCATCACCAGCGAGGCCGTAGCTGTACTCACGCTGCTGGTGGCGGCGACTGCGGTTGGAGTATCGATCATCATCGCGGTCCGACTCCGACTTTGGCTTTGAACCAATACTTGAGCGTAGATGTTGATGGTGTTCCTCAATGTTTATTACCGTACACTCGTATCGGCAGCCGTGAGACCGTCCCGTGGTGTCAAAGAAAGCGGGACGCTGCCTGCACGCTGACGGCATCTCGGACCGGTGGCCGAGTGTCATGTGGGAATGGGAATGAGCATGCCAGCTCGAGTTTGGAGGTGCAGCAGAGATGGGAGAGCCTCCAGAAAGGGTGGAAGGAGGGGAATGTTGTTTCAAACGTCACACATGCTGCACCGTGACGTGTCGTAGGGTGCAGGGGTTGAAGTGCTGTTGCTATGCTGTGTGTGCGTGGCACGCGAGAAGGCAAAGGAGGCGAACCTGTGGACGAGATGCTTCCCCCGCGAGGCGGGTGGAGAAACGCGAATGGATAACGGCTCTGGAGGGGCTAGCCCAGGATAGAAGGAGCTGGCCTAGGGAACTAGAGAACCAAGAAGGCCCATCGCTCATGCGGCGCCACGTCTCTTGTTCTTCTTTACCCTCACCCACAACCTCCTGTTCTTCGATACCACCACAACATCACCCCCCTAATCCTTCCGTTTCGCCATCGTATTACCCTGACCTGGCAAGCCAGGCGATAGCGGGAATGGGATCTACTGTTCTTGCTTGCCGCTCTATCGCGCTCGTGAGCTTCGAGCGGCGGTGCCACGACAAGTCTATGTCCACTCACCTGGTTGCTCCTATGCGGCTGACTCCCATTCGGGCTCGGGCCTTCAAAGAGGCCCCACGAGAGCATACCGCTGCGTGCGGGTTGCAAATGCGTCCCATTCCAAGGCGAACAGTAGCTAAGGCCTTCTACATACCCTAAAAATTGGTCTCGGTAGGCTATCGCGCCGCTCAGGCGGATTGACAAACGGCGCAGCCAGAAAGTTCGCCTGTGCTCGTTTTGAAGAACATTCTATGGTGGTGCATGTTAGTTGATAAACCTCGGAGAGCGATAACCCACCAAATAAATGATCAGGATTGAAGAACGACACGAAGAGCACGAGGGTCTAGCCTGCGCACCGGAGGAGTGTAACCATCGGTGGTAGTTTATGGGCGTAGAAGTAGACATCTCCCGCGAGCCAGGGCCCAATTTGGACACCCACCAAACCAAACCAAATAAACTGAGCACATCGATCGCAATACAGTACAGTACAGTACAGTACTTTTCGACTTTCTTCTCAATTATAAATATTGAGTTAAGTTATCAAGCTGGTGCGCGTCCATGTCACTGTGGCCTGTCGCTCGGGTCCATCATGAAGGAGGACTTACTAGTAGACGGATTTGCCGCATAGATTATCAAAGGCTGTACATCCTAACTTACTTTCCGTCACGGTATCATTGTTTCCTCCCCCAGGCTGTCACCGATTAACCTACCGTCCACGTCATCCACAGAAGTCCAGCGATACACCAACGCCACCCCATCTCTTAACGTCATGTCCTCGGCAACATTTTCGTCTTCTAACTTTCAGCTCATCTTCAAAGCCTTGTCTGACTATGCCAAGTGCCCGGTGTCTTTCCTTCGATTACCTGCACCGGGCCCTGGCCTGGCTTGGATGTGACTTACCCGCTTGCTCTGTCTGGGCTCCGTCCGCGTCTCTTCCATCGAGGAACGCTACGACCACCCACTTGTAAGAAGTGCCATCAGCAAAACGTCAAATTTCTTTCACACTTTTGAGTACTTTTGGTCTGGTCAACAAGTGAAAAAGATCTGACAAGACAAACAAGTCAGACAAGTAAAAAAGTAACAATGATTTAGTAGTAATTTATTTAACAAAACAATATCATATCATTGTCGCCACCATTGTTTCCACATCCTCACTGTCCTCGCGTCGCCCTCACTGTCCTCACATCGCCCTCACTGTCCTCGCATCACCCTCGTTGTCCTCGCATCGTCCTCACTGTCCTCGCGTCGTCATCAGGTCGTCCTCGCTGTCGTCGGGTCGTCCTCGCGTCGTCCTCACAGTCCTCGCAGTTCTCGCGTCGCCCTCGTTGTCCTCGCATCGTCCTCACAGTCCTCGCAGTCCTCGCGTCGCCCTTGCTGTCCTCACGTCACCCTCACTGTCCTCGCATCGCCCTCGCTGTCCTCGCATCGTCCTCACTGTCCTCGCGTCGTCATCAGGTCGTCCTCGCGTCGTCCTCGATGTCCTCGCGTCGTCCTCACTGTCCTCGCATCGTCCTTGCTGTCCTCAGGCCATCCTCGCTGTCCGTGCACGCCAGCGTAACGCAGGCAGAAGCCCATTGCGGCCCACTGGCCAACGCCGATGGCTTGCCTTGCTCGAACGCCGGTGCCCACGTCGCAAAGTCGAAACGCGCGACCTTGACGCGACGAAACGTGCTGTGAAGCGCACAGGAACAGGGAGGGGCATCCCCAACAAGGGGACACACAACGACGAGGGGCACTTCCCTCACCCGTGCCGGCCCTCGCACGCTCCTCTGGTCCACC
>QFDX01000961.1:0-17507 GCA_003315875.1 Lactifluus piperatus
TCCGGGCTGTTCTCGGATCCCTCGCATGTACCTCCATATCACTTCACGACCAAGATGGACAAAAGAGGGACATCATCGACTATATCAACTATGTTGTTCACTCGGAGGTGAACATTAAGCGATGGAGGGAAGAAGACAAGATCCTAGTGATCAAGACACTCTCAGACAGAGCTGGCGGAATGTGAGCATGTCCCTGTCTGCGAGGTTATACTCACTCATGTTCTCGATCAGGTTTCGCTGGATTTATTGTCAACTCGAACGATTACGCCGCTGTCTCGTGTCAAGCGTGCGGCTCATCCTTGAGGAATTACCCGAAACGCTAGATGAGACATATGCCCGGATACTAAGGGATATTGCAAAGGAGAATCGAGTGCATGCACATCGGTTATTGCAATGTCTCACAGTTGCTTGCCGCCCCCTTCGTGTCAAGGAACTCTCTGAACTCCTTGCGATAGACTTTTCTGCTGTTGGGACTCCGAAGCTCAATGCGGAATTGCGGTGGGAAGATGAAGAAGAAGGGATTCTGTTGACATGCTCGAGTCTAGTCACGGTCATTGATGATCACGGCTCCCAGGTCGTTCAATTTTCGCACTACTCTGTCAAGGAGTATCTTACCTCAGACCGGCTTGCCACGTTACAAGAAGCGTCCTGGTATTACGTTCATGCAGAAACCGCACACACGGTGATGGCTCAAGCTTGTCTTGCCACGTTGCTTCGGTTGGACCACCGTGACTCCCCTTTTGCGAGTCGGATCACTGGCTGCTTCCCTCTGGGGGATTATGCAGCTATAAATTTCGCGCAGCATGCGGAGTTCGGAAATGTGATATCAGAAATACGAGATGGGATCGACACTCTTCTTGACGCCAAGGGACCACATCTCGAAACGTGGGCGAGGGTTGCATACCCGCAATATACAGTGTCGTGCTACAAACGTAAACACCGATGGAGAGACCCTTTATACTTTGCTGCGCACCATGGATTCGTCGGCATGGCCAGGCACCTCATTTCGAAATGTCCACAAAATGTAAACGTCCCCAATGATTGGGACTGTACGCCATTGCACGAAGCGGTGGCGTGTGGACACGTGGAGGTCATGAAGCTACTACTTCGGTACGGTGCAGACATAGACATTCCAGATCTCAACGGTCACACCCCACTACACATAGCATCGGGCTATGGATACCCCGATATTGTTCAGCTACTGCTTGACGCCCATGCAGATGGAAATGACCCCAAGAAGAAAAACGCAACCCCACTCCTTCAACCAGTCATCCTAAAACGAGCCAAGCTTGCTCGAATGCTACTTAAACGCAACACGGACATCCGTGCTCGTGATCACTGGCACAACACACCCCTACACATCGCGACCTGGAACCGATGTCTTGACATCGTAAGGTTACTGCTGTACCGAGGTGCGGATGTGGATGCGCTGAATAAAGACCACACCACGCCTCTGCATATGGCAATGCTCGACTATCCTTACATGGCCATAATCAAGTTGCTGCTTGAATCTGGTGCAAACGTTCACATACGGGATGCTAAAGGTAATACTCCACTCCACTCCGCGGCCGAAAGAGGTCATTGCGGTGTCATACGATTATTACTTGACCGAGGTGCGGACGTGGATGCCCAGAATTCGGATCACTTCACTCCTCTTCAGTTGGCCCCTTTGGACCCCCTAGAACCTTATGGTGATCCAATCGAGGCTGTTTGGACGTTGCTACTCGATTCTGGGGCAAATGTTAATGTACGGGATCGCTATGGCCAGACACTACTCCACCACGCGGTCAAACGGGGAAACTGCGATGCCATACGATTATTACTAGACCGAGGTCCGGACGTGGACTTGCAAGACAACAATCATGAGACTCCTTTGCATTTGGCCCTATCTCGCCAGTCTCGCATGCCTGTGCGGCTGCTGCTGGAATCTGGTGCAAATGTCCATGTGCGCAACAAGTATGGAACCACGCCATACGAGCTTGCGATGCGGGAACCTCGGATGAGTCGGTTGCTTCCCAGCCCCAGCCTTGATCCCGAGCTAGAGTGGCTGGGATGGGAAGACGACTCGGAGTCGAAGGTAAGCATTCCCACGTCCAACATACATGCACCTCCCTGATCCGTGTTAACCTTCGCTGTAGACATGGCCATGGCGATAGAAGCCGCAAAGGCTTTGTAGTTCTCCTATCGCTAGAGCAATGTTCTGTACCCTATCTTGTGTTTCATGGTACGATTTGACCGCGGCATTGGCCGTGCTGTTTATTATGTTCGGGAGTCATAGTCGGAATGTGAAGCATAGATATCGTTGTAGGAAAATGTATTACAGTAACAAGACAGGTCAGGTAGATTGACGTGGAGTACCGGTCAAAAAAATGTACAACCAAAACGCGGAAAAAATCAGGGTAACACAAATTAGGACGATCAAAGAAAGTCTATAGGATCGTCGCCATCAATGTCACACAATGTCGGATGCTTCCTGCCCCTTGACTTTGATGCAGTGGAGGATAACTGGCGGCAGCCAATGGGAGCAGGGGGCTCGCAGAGCGCCTGTGCGCGGGACTTGTTTCGGTTTTCGGAGTGCCACTGGTTGTTTCAGGCGGCACGGAAAGAAAGACAAAAAGCCTCAGCACTTCCACATCCCGACATGTCCAAAGAACCGAACAGAAGGATGTGCTCTGTCCGTGATCACCTTGAGTCCCAACCAATAAGAATAAAATGAGCAGAAACGATGTATAATACCTCACCACGCGATCTGCACGCCTCGTCTTCCGAGGTGGCTCACGCTTGAGTCCCTTCTCACCTTTAGAGGTGTCGATCATTAGCTTTGTACTTTCCTTACGTTTGTGAGGCACATTTGCTGGCGCTCTCTCCTTTTGTAGTACCTCCGCTTTCTCCCGCACCACCAGGTAGACAAAGACTTCAACGTGCTTCGGCGGTGATGATGTTGAGCGTGCCGTCAGCTTGGCCCCTGTCAAAGATGATGCCTTGTCAGATGCATGCATCATCTCCCGCCAGCAGTACTTTGGTTTCATCCGATCGACGCTTCTTCGACAGCAGTGCTTCAATCTCCCTGCTCTGTGCGCGCGCATCTGTTGAGAGTCGCGCACCATCAGCATGCATTTCTAACAGAGCGTTGTCGAAATCGCCTTTTTCTAATCGCAGCCCCGAAGATGGAGGCCTCATCCCTTTGTCGGGGTTATTCGCTGAGAAGAGCTGGGGTGATCCCTTTTCTCTCTTAGGCATCTTGCTTTTCTTGTCGTTGACCCTCATGAGTGAGGAGGGACTCGATCGTGTTCACGGGGAGAGTTCTCGCCTCGCCATGTGGTAGGGGCGGATTCACTCGGGCCGCCTTTCCCTTGCACCGTGCGAGGGGGGGTTCGGGCTTGCAAGACTGGGGAGGGGTGTTCGGTATAGAAGTGACAGCAGGCCGAGGCCCTGCTGAGGTTGAGAACGTCGTCAGTATTGCGGAGAAGAAGGGCTAGACGGGCCTTCGCGTTGAGTTTGAAATAGCAGAGAAACATGCACTCGCAACTGCAAGCTGGGCAGCGAAGGGCATCCGCTGGCAGTGATGGGGGGAGGTGCGTGAGGGCCTTGCAGATGTAGCAACACCTATGTCTAGGTAAATGTAGCAATAAAAAGGTCACGACGATGCATAGGTGGTTGCACGACGAACTTGATACAACGGATACAACGTCATCTGACATACCCTTCTGCAATTTTGCACCCTTCAATATGCTACCGCGCCTCTTCTTTCCATTCCCTAGGACTGCTGTAGAGTTGGCGTGGACAGGAGACAGACTGAATCTTAAAGCCATCGAGTGACAGCCAGCCGTAGCGTGAGCGCGATGTCAGGCACTCATCCTCGCGGACCAACTCAGGCTGTGCCAGTGACTCTGAACCAATTTTTGCGCGCTCAAATTCCTCCTGCAGTGATGAAGGTAAAACCGGTAAAGGGGGAAAGGAATTCATAACATATGAATCGAGTCGATCCAAACCAATCGACCTGCATCATGCCTCCGGTTCGAGGATTATACCAAATAGATGCAAAGTTCAACGTTAAGAGTTGAATGTATGCGCTATCGTCCATCTTCTATCTCTCTTCTTACAAATCCCTCACTCTTGGTCTCCACATGGCCGCAGCTACGGGCCATATATGCGTCGCAAGAATATGAGCTCACTCATAGCCAGGCTCTTAATTCGGTCATCGAACGATGTTCTTCGCCTTCATGCTGCAGGTTCCGGTGGGAACGATATGGTCGCCAGACCTCTCACAGACAAAGGTGCAGATGCAAACAGCTCCTAGGTTTTATTTTTCGTTTCAAATCAGTCTCATCACTCAGCGCGCTGGTACCTACCTCACGATCATCTCTAGATATCTTGTTGTCCTCAAACTCCTACGCTATAGTGCACGCCCACATCGATAATGGTTGGTTCACCTGTGTCAATACAATTTTTTGACTGGCCGTTATATGTCGCCCTAGTTCTGCAGAAAATTGCGCTGACCTCTCCACCTCCCATCCTTATTCGCGACGCCCCGGCTACAAATACTTTCTTTTGCACCATTTCAGAAGGACCAGCATGGAGCTCCTCTCCACCCATACCATCCTTAGCGGCATAACATGGCCACTGACACAAGCAACACTGCTTCTCCGATCTCCCCCTCTTCTCATCATCCTCAGGACTTGCCTCGGAATTCAATGGGTCTGGGCAGCATCCAGTTTTTCTGTACGCTCCAGTATTCTCCGCTAACATGGGGCATCGTCTGGATCAATAGGCACTGATGACATCCTCTCAATACCCAATTCCGCCGATATAAACGTTTCTTCTGTTGACAAGAGCCCACGTCACGCACCCTTGGCTTGAGTCTGGGATATGTCAGTTGTCTCAGTGAGGAGAGCGAGGACGAGGACGGAGTATGCGGTGTCGATGCCGTATGCAGCCAGATTATGGACATAGATCCGTCAACGCAAGACACGGATTCCCTCTTCAGCATCATTTACCTGTTGAGGAATGAATCATCTGGGCTCATGGACACCCCCGCCCCCGGCCGCGGTGACTCACTGAGCAACCATCCTTCAGAGCTGATTCTGCTGTAGACTGGATGCTGCATGCTCGTCTCGCTCATTTGCTGCTGTGTTTATATCCTCATGTCCTTATAATTTGTTTGTGTTTAAATAGATTTTATTACTCAAATCAGTGTAATATTACATTGTTGTCTGATTGTAGCAGTAGTAAACGAGAGCAACGCGCCCGCGTGTTCTCACATGTCATATTATTTACGTGATCAGCATGTGACATGGGTATTTGTGAAAAGTCATCGCACATTTAAGGCGATGTACAGCACTGTGGAACATTATCCGGTGATTGTAACGCATTGTTCAGTTTTCACGCTCTTTACTTAATGATATGCAGGGAAACTGAATCGGAGAAGGCGATTTGTAGCTCGATAGTTGAGGTGCCCCAGTATGAAAAGGCAGTACGAGTTCAGTATTTCGTATGCCAATCGTCATCAATCGACAGGATTTCGCGAGGGTGTAGCGCAGCTTGAATAGGCGCGCGAGTCCGAGAGATCAGAGAGATGGTATAGAAGGAAGAGAAAGATGACGCGCCGGATACCCAAGTCCACAATTCCCGACGCACTGGCAGGATGGCTCTTTGGCTTCGGCTTAAGTGTCATGAGGCGAGGACTAGAATCGGCAAGAGAAAGGGAGAAAAAGAAGAGCAGAGAGTGATCGCACGAGAAGTTCCGGGTCCATAACGAAGGGTTCTCACTGTCCTGGTGGTTAGGGACAAACGCGGGGGCTCATGTATATGTCGACGCGCTTGGCTCGTATCGTAACGTGCCAGAAAAGGGAAGAGGGGCGTCGCGCATGTCGTTAGCCCGGCGGCAAGTACAATTACCAATAAAAATATGATGAGTTGAAGCTGAAAAAACAGTAGCTGGTGGTAGATGGGGCGCTGAATGGAGCGTACGGGTGTATAGGAAACGGAGGGGATGCCAGCTGGGGGGTGAAAGGGAGAGATAAATATCGATAAATGCTTAGCACTAAGCGCTTAATAAGCGCTTAATGCCGAATCCCGTGACCTTTTTTCATACAAGCACGTTACAAGTCGCATGACCCGGGAAGCAAAAAAGAAAGAAGCGACATATTTTATCGGCAAGGGAAGAAGGCATAGAATAATACAGGAGATGAAGTTCATACAAGCCAGAAACACGACCTACATGTATTTGTCTGATCGTTTCGAAAAGTTATGCGAAACAACGACTTCACAATTGCTGTCTACCAGGCAATGACCTGCAACGGCAATCAATGAGCCATGACTGCAACTCATTTTGGGCCATGTAGATACTAGGGGGTGGGGTTCTGTGATGGATCACTATTCTCATGTTCCGAAATGGTTGTGTCCACAATGTAGGCGTTGGTGGGTTAGGGATATACAGATTGACCAGAAAAGTGCGTGCCTTTCTGCTGCAAATGAATAGGTGACGCTGTAGAAAAATAGGGGGCCCCGTGGGAGCGAGTTGCTATACAGTGGCATAGAGGTGGCCGGTGATGGGAGTCAAGCACTATGGTGTGAGGGGTGGATGGTTGTCTTGTGGTGCGGGTTTTGGCTGGGGTCAGTTAGGCGCTGCGGGGCAAGAATAATATTGCTTTCAATAGAGATTTGGAATATAGTAGCTTCCGGTGCGTCAGAGGCATGAATAGGTTAGGGTCGGTTCTGGAGAGTGAGGGTAATGCGAATTGGATTCATGTGAGGAAAGAGAGTACCGAGGGTTTCTCAGAAGCGATGGCCAGGGTTGTCGTGGCCAGGGCATAAAGGATACAACGATGGATCGGTCGCAGGGAAATCCATCAGCACGTTATCACTGCCATAATGTAAGGTGACGTAAAGATGGCATATCGGGGTGAGATTCGATAGAGTGGGAAACGCTTTGAGGCCCGACGCTACGCGCTTTTACGACAAGGTGATCCCACAACTCACAGAAGTCGTGCTGCAGTTCGGGAGGCTTATTTATTATCTCAAATTTGGAAAGGTCTCGTAGAACAAAGCTTCTCAAGACGAAAACCGCTTCTTTACCGACTTTGGAATGCGGGAAGATCTGACGGGCGATGTGGATCAAGTTGGCAAGTAACACGCTATCGTCTTGCCGTGCGACATAGCCTCGAATGTCAGCTTCTGACCTGGGGAAACTGCGGTGAAAATCGGTTCTAGTAGTAGTCCCCGTACATAAAATGAATCAACTCACCTTCTCAAGTTGGTCCACAGCGAGCGCAATCCAGTCGTCGTTGCATTCCCGAACTTTCGTAATGATGTCGGCAACGATGATTTGTGCGTATAACAAAGCTCCACGCGGCTTCCGCTGTCCCGTCCTCTCAGGGAACGCCCCACTTCAATGGATCGTAGTACACTATGGTTCTGGGAGAACGTCTTGAAAACGTTCCGGAAATCTCGATCGTGGGTCGCATCGACGACGTTCACACATATCGTCGTATTCTTTCCGTCTCGGGGACAGAATTAGACGACCAAGTATGAGAAGAAACCATGAGTGTACCCAAAAAACTGATCCGGTTCGTTCACCTCGAAAAGGGCGTCGATCTCCGTTGAGGATTTTTGAACAACCATTTCTATTGTCTTCTCAATACCTTGTATGCATCGATTGAAACAATCTTCGCTCATGGCCAAAAAGCGATTCAAGGCTCCATGGTTAAAGAAAACAAACCAGCTGAGAACCAAGGAGGTTGGACATAATATGCCCGCATAGATCCGAAGGGCAGATGAAGACAGTGGTTCATAGTATGGGCTGTCCGGCCTCAGATTTGGCGTAAATGTGATGAGCATGTATGTCGCACGGAAACGTCAACCCACGGTACTATGGCGTGGGATACGGTGTGGTCTACGTTGGAGTGATAAATGAGAAGGTCGGTAAAGAACAGGAGGAGCGAGACATGTATCAGCGTCGGGATGATTTCAAAAACCCACGAAAATTCCAGCTCGTCGACATCGTGCTAAAAGAATGCACGAGTACGTGATCCATCGTGAGGGCTGTATCGTGGTCTCTGAGTGATCCGGAATATCGGCGGGCCTATTGCTGTATAATGTCGCCAGCATAGCACAGGTAAAGGTGATAGTTAAATTTAGGAAGCAGAGTGAGTTAACCCAGATGACATAATTTGGTGGAGAGAAGGGAGGTGGTTTAAGAGGAGTAACATGTATGGACTGTCGAGATACGTTGGAGTCGGCGAGAAACTCAAGTTGATAGGTTTGCCCAAGATAGAATGTTGCGGTATCCTGGGAGTTTGGTTTGAGTCCGAGAACGGTGACTGCGACCCAAAACAGAGCCGTAGCGGTGAATAAACCGGTCAATATGTTATTCGGTAGGTTAGGGATGTGGAGGTTAAGCTGAGAACTGACGAAGATGAAATGGCTTCAGCATCTTTTTGCCAGCATTTTGCCACCTTGTTGTCTTCGCCCTCTGTCATACTTCGATACTTGTTGAAAAGAGGAACTGAACGGTGAGCATATTCAGACTGATCCTCGTCCCGTTGCGGGTGAACGAGGTGATGTAGTTTATGAGCTTGTGACTTTGTGAGACTCATGAGGCGGGGCCTAGGGAGAGTAACATACCTGGGCGGTTCGCTCCCTATTGCATGTTAAGGGTATAGCCTCCAGGCTGTGCTATTGAAAGATGTTGTGAATTCTAGATTGTAAGAAGAGATTCGAAGATTCTTAAGATCTTGTTGTGAGACGACTCGGACTCGGACTCGGACACTCCAACACGCTGGCACGCGAGGCCGGGAACCGGACCTGCTGACCGTTTTTGTGGACTCGGATGGCCGGGGTCCGAGCTATTGCTACTTTTTGGTTCCGTCCCGGGCCAGCAAAGGTGGTGACTGTCCGAGGAGACTGTGTCAGAGGGTGCCAGAGATACAATCCTACGCCAGAGAATCGAAAATTCACCCTCCGTGGAGCATTCCAAGGACACAGCCCGGGACAGCCAAATGGATACAGCCAAGTCACTGGATACCTGTCATGCTCTGGGGGATCCGATCCTTGCCCTAGTACCTTAGCCCGAAATTCTCATATCTATCTATCCTAGCCTCAGGCTCATTTCAGACCCTCCCTTTATCTGCACACCACTTCTTCCACGTCCCACAATCCCTCTGCGGTCAACCCAAACCCACTCTTTCAATGTAGCGTCAGAGGATTCGGTAAACAACCCAATAATTATTATTACCGAAATCATTGACGTTGGTCGTGCGTAGGTGCTCATCCTTTCGACTCCTGTCTTTGAGCGAAATTTCTTACTAGGCAGCGTCTAGTCGTTATCTAAAACTTGACGAGAATGGTATCGCTGCGAGCGTGGAGAAACAGTGCGTTCTAACATCAGCCATTCTCTCTGTTCTTGTACGAAATGCAACTTTTTTCTCTTCCTCTCATAGCCCACGTCGCGACGCCGAGAACGACGAGCAAGACAAGGAGGAGGAAGAGGACGATCGCGAAGGATCCGAGCTCACCCGTGCAGCGCGTAGAGAGCTTATGAAGAAGCAGGCATCCGGTAAGGCTGCCTCTGCCAAGAAAGCCCCAGACCAACAGCAGAGCGGTGAAGAGGACGCCCCTAAGGACGATCTACTTCGCAATCCGAACCACGTCACCAAGCAGCTCAACATCTCGGATCTGTGCGCCCCACGCGAGCTCACCCGCAAAGAACGGTGCGAGCACCTTAGCTGTTCGCTCATAAAAACCTGTCGGCTTACAATATCATCGCCCCCCCCTTTTTTTGCAGAGAACAGAAGGAGAAGCAGAGCCAAAAGACCGTTACTGGAAGGTAAGTAAACAAATCGCTTTCCCAGGACCCGTGTCTTGTTTGACCAGTCTCGTTGACTGGCTCTCTTCCTTCCTTTCGCCATCTGGCTGCACGTACAGGGAAGGACAGACCAGGCTAAAGCTGACCTGTCTCGTCTCGCCAAGATCCGTGCGGAACGCGAGGCTGCAGCGGCAAAGAGGAAAGCTGAGGTTGAAGGTGAGCAATCCCACGTCCTACATAACCTCCCTTGTCGGTGTTAATCTTCGTTGTAGAGAAAGCAAAGGCGATTGAAGCCGCAAAGACTGCGCAGTCCTCCAGACGCTGTAGCAATGCCCAGTAACATATTCTGCGTTGTAATGATTTGACTGCGGCATCAGCCGTGCTCTTATCTTGGGGGGCACAGTCGGAAAACGAAGAATAGATATCATTGTAACTTAGAAAAATGTGCCATTGTAATAAGACAGTCCGTTAGATTGAAGTACCGATCAAACAATAAATTGTGCAATCAAGATGACACGAAAAAAAAAAAGAGTACCAGGCGTTACGAAGATGGAAGAAAATCGATAGGATCGTCACCGTCAATGCCGCACCACGCCAGATGCGTCAGCGCATTGAATTTGATGCCTGCAGTAGCAGTCCGAGGGGGCGGGAAGTTCGTGCAGCGCCCATGGACGGCGCTTGTTTCGGTTCTCGGTGTGGCCCTAGTTGTTTCAGGCAGACGGTAGCCGTTGGAAAGAAAAACGTCTCGGCACTTCCACATCCCGACGCGCCCAAAGGACAGAAAAGAAAGGAGCACACTGTCCATCATCACCGCGAGTCCCAAATAGAAAAAAGGAGAAGATTGTTCAGAAGAAACGATGTACTCAACACGGGATGTACGCGGCTCCTCTTCCTCAGTGGTGGTTCATGCTTGATTCCTTCTGGAATCGTTCGCTGCACAGCGTCGGGGTAATCATCTTCACAGAAACGCATGTATTTGTCGTTTCGTCACCAAACACAGGCGATCAGTCTCAGTTTGAGTGGCGAATTCACAGCACTTTTACCCCTGCGTTATTTGGGGGCACCTTTCGCTTTTGTGCAGTAGCGGAAAGAATCCGAGTGATGCAAGGCATGGGAATGACTGCAGGGCGAAACCTTGCTGAGGCTGAGAACGCATCCGGAGTTTTGGTAAAATTATCTTGCGGTGCAGAGGAACTGAGGAAGGGATATGACGAAGACTTACATTGACTTTGGAATAGCAGAACAACACGTGCCTGGTGATGGACTGGAGAAGTACCGTTGCAGCGCTCATGAGCGGACAAGGTGAATTTGACGCGAAGGGGGATCTGTCATATGACATGTCACGTTATCTTTGTCAGGCACAATGGAGGTGGAGAGTGCCTGCCCTAGTACAGCTGCTGTGCGTGGTATCCTTATATATGTCCTAGCTCGCCTCAGACCCTCCCCTTATCCCACACACTATTACCGTCATGTCCCCCACTACCTCTGTGGCTGAAACACATGCACGCTTCCAGTCCGTCTTCAATCAAGCTTTGCAAGCATACAAGAATACCACCGGGAAAGACCTCCCTTCTCATCCACTATTTCACGATCTTATCGCCTGCCATTCCCCCGACGCTATTCTCGCAGTGCTTCAGAGGCAACTGCCAGGGTACGATCAACCTGGGACAAGCCATGACGCATCATTGCAGTGGCCGTGGCTCGTCAGCACAGTGGATCTAATCAGTCAACTTGTACAAACCGTTGGTGCCGGAGTTGGCTTGGTAAATCCAAACGTTGTAGCAATAGACCAAGATCAGCGCTCTGACTAGTCTAGCAGGCATATCCTCCAGCAGGGGTGATATTTTCTGGAATTGGAATCTTCCTTGCTGTAACACTCTCCCTTAGTTTCATTATTCAGTCGATTTTAATGCACAGATGTCTTAATAGGTGGCAAAGGAATTTGGAGCTAGTAATGGCAATAGTCTAGGCGCACTCGCTGAACTCTTTGAACACATTGAGGAGTTCCTACAGCGCCTTGACACTTATCTTAATGTCCCACAAACGCCAGCAATACAGGAAGTAATTGTCGAGGTGATGACTGGGGTACTTTCTGTCCTTGGCATCGCAACAAAGGTGATTGAGCAAGGAAGATCAAGTGAGTTGACTATCGTTGATGGATGACCGCTGTTGGCTTATCGGTATCAAGAAACGATGTTCATGAAACTCGTAGGATGTACTGATATTGATGATGCGTTGCGTCGGTTAGACAAAGTGACTCAAAAAGAGGCTCTCGTGGTGGCTGCACAAGCTCTGGATGCGGCACATCGCTTTCATGACGAAGTGATCCACATCGCCAGTGAAGTAGATAGCAGGGTGAAGGACATAGATAGCAGAATGAACTGCCTTGAAGGACTAATGAACCCAATCTGCGAGATTCTTGATAGTGCGCAAACCATATACATGTATCATAGGTGCAATTATAACATTTGCGGCAGAAGCGATCGATCAAATGACAAAAGATCCTACCAATATCGACTGTACGCGATCCGGTCGTAACCCTTCATGCTTTCTCGAAGCTTATTCATTCACACAGGGAAGGAGTTGAGACGGGCCCTTAGAGGATGGATCTCTCCCCCAGATCCTTCTGTGAATTACAATACTGCGCGTGACGCACTCCATCAAGGCACTACCACGTGGTTCACTGAAGGCCACACCTTCACCGATTGGAAACAGTCTGGCTTGCTCTTGTGGATGTATGGAAATCGTATGCTTTCCCACACTTTCCCCCCTTTTCGATTGCTGAACCTCCGTTGTCATAGCGGGTGCTGGAAAGAGTTTTATTTCGTATGTCTCCACCCAATCCTTCTGACTGCGGTATCTTGTATTCAAGAATATTGCCTAGCGCTGCAGTCATCCAGAATATTGACCGCATCTCCCACGATGGTTCAGCCTATTTATGTTATTTCTTTTTCGACTTTAAGGACAAAGGAAAGCAGGATATCCGTGCTCTACTCTCGTCTCTCCTTATCCAACTCGCAGACCAATCGGAGTCTTATTGTGACAAGCTTCTCGCCTTGTACTCGTACCACCGCCGCGGATCCGAGTCACCCAAGCCAGGGAATAGCGCCCTTATTGGATGCCTCGAGGAGATGCTCACATTGCCTGGACAAGTCCCAGTCTATCTCATTATCGACGCCCTCGATGAATGTCCAGATAATTATGGGATACCCTCATCACGGGGAAAGGTGCTCGAGCTTGTAAAGGCACTCGTCGAGTTGCACCTCCCGAATTTACGGCTGTTTGCCACCAGTCGTCCCGAGAGCGACATCCGGGCTGTTCTTGGATCCCTCACATGTACCTCCATATCACTTCACGACCAAGAGGGACAAAAGAGGGACATCGTCGACTATATCAACCACATTGTTCACTCGGAGACGAACATGAAGCGATGGATGGATGAGGACAAGAACCTGGTGATCAAGACACTCTCAGACAGAGCTGGTGGGATGTGAGCATGTCCCTGTCTGCTTGTTATACTCACTCATGTTCTCGATCAGGTTTCGCTGGATTTATTGTCAACTCGAACGACTACGCCGCTGTCTTGTGTCAAGCGTGCGGCTCGTCCTTGACGAATTACCCGAAACACTAGACGAGACATATGCCAGGATACTAAGGGATATTGCAAAGGAGAATCGAGTGCATGCACATCGGTTATTGCAATGTCTCACAGTAGCATGCCGCCCCCTTCATGTCAAGGAGCTCGCTGAACTCCTTGCGATAGACTTTACTGCTATTGGGACTCCGAAGCTCAATGCGGATTTGCGGTGGGAAGATGAAGAAGAAGGGATTCTGTTGACATGCTCGAGTCTAGTCACGGTCATTGATGATCATGGCTCCCAGGTCGTTCAATTTTCGCACTACTCTGTCAAGGAGTATCTTACCTCAGACCGGCTTGCCACGTTACAAGAAGCTTCCTGCTATTACGTTCATGCAGAAGCCGCACACACGGTGATGGCTCAAGCTTGTCTTGCCACGTTGCTTCGGTTGGACCACCGTGACTCCCCTTTTGCGATCACTGGCTGCTTCCCTCTGGGAGATTATGCAGCTAGAAATTTCGCACAGCATGCGGAGTTCGGGAATGTGATATCAGAATTACGAGATGGGATCGACACTCTTCTTGACGCCGAGGGACCACATTTCGAAACGTGGGCGAGGGTTGTATACCCGCACTATATAGTGTATAGTGTCGTTCTACAAACCGAAATGCCGATGGATAGAACCTTTATTCTTTGCTGTGAGTCGTGGATTCGTCGGCATGGCCAGGCATCTCATTTCGAAATGTCCACAAAATGTAAACGTCCCCGGTGATGTGGACCGTACGCCATTGCACGTAGCGGTGTCGTATGGACACGTGGAGGTCATAAAGCTACTACTTCGGTACGGTGCAGACATAGACATTCCAGATTGGAACGATCAGACCCCACTACATTTAGCATCGGACTATCGAAACCCCGGTGTTATTCAGCTACTGCTTGACGCCCATGCAGATGGAAATGACCGCAGGAAGAAAAACGTAATTGCACTCCTTCGACCGGCCATCCTAAAACAAGCCAAGCTTGCTCGAATGCTACTTAAACGCAACACGGGCATCCGTGCTCGTGATCACTGGGGAGACACACCCCTACACATCGCGACCCGGCATGGACCTCTTGACAACGTGAGGTTACTGCTAGACCGAGGTGCGGATGTGGATGCGCTGAATAAAAGCCACCGCACTCCTCTGCATGTGGCAGTGCTCTGCGGTACTCACATGGCCGTAATCAAGTTGCTGCTTGAATCTGGTGCAAACGTTCACATACGGGATGCCGAAGGTGATACTCCACTCCACTGCGCAGCCGCAAGAGGTCATTGTGGTGTTACACGATTATTACTCGACCGAGGTGCGGACGTGGATGCCCAGAATTCGGGTCACTTCACTCCTCTTCAGTTGGCCTCTTTGGACCCCCTAAGATATAATAGTGACTCGATCGAGGCTGTTCGGACGTTTCTACTCGATTCTGGGGCAAATGTTAGTGTACGGGATCGCCATGGCCAGACGCTACTCCACCACGCGGCCAAACGGTCAAACTGGGATGCCATACGATTGTTACTAGCCCGAGGTCTGGACGTGAACTTGCAAGACAACGATCACAAGACTCCTTTGCATTTGGCAATATCTCTCCAATTTCCCAGAACTGCGCAGCTGCTGCTTGAATCTGGTGCAAATGTCCATGTGCCCGACAAGTTTGGAACCACGCCATACGACCTTGCGATACGGGACCCTTATTTCATGCAGTGGTTTCCCGGGCCTAGCCTTGATCCCGACGATTTGTGCCGAACGCGAGCCAACAGCGGTCGAGATAAGAAGCCGAGGCTGAAAGTAAGCATTCCCACGTCCCACATACATCCACCTCCCTGATCCGTGTTAACCTTCGCTGTAGAAATGGCCATGGCGATAGAAGCCGCAAAGGCTGTGTAGTTCTCTTTTAATCTCTTATCGTTAGAGCAATGTTGTGTACCCTATCTTGTTGTGTTTCATGGTACGATTTGACTGCGGCCTTGGCCGTGCTGTTTATTATGTTCGGGAGTCATAGTCGGAATGTGAAGCATAGATATTGTTGTAGGAAAATGTATTATAGTAACAAGACAGGTCAGGTAGATTGACGTGGAGTACCGGTCAAAAACATGTGCAACCAAGACGACGGAAAATTTTAGGGTACTAACGCAAATTAGGACGATCAAAGAAAGTCTGTAGGATCGTCGCCATCAATGTCACACAATGTCGGATGCGTCCTGCCCGTTGACTTTGATGCAGTGGAGGCCAATGGGAGCAGGGGGCTCGCACAGCGCCCGTGGGCGGGACTTGTTTCGGTTTTCGGTGTGCCACCAGTTGTTTCAGGCGGCACAACAGCAGCCGCCGGAACGAAAGACGAAAAGTCTCAGCATTTGCACATCCCGACGTGTCCAAAGAACCGAACAGAAAGATGCGCTCTGTCCATAATCACCGTGAGTCCCAACGAATAAGTTCAGTAGAAACGATGTATAATACCTCCGAGTCACCACGCGATCCGCACGCCTCGTCTTCCGAGGTGGCTCACGCTCGAGTTCCTTCTCACCGTTAGAGATGTCGATCATTGGCGATGTACTTTCCTTACGTTTGTGAGGCGCGTTTGCGGGCGCACTCTCGCTTTCTCCCGCACCACCAGGTTGATTAAGAGTCTAACGTGCTTCGTCGGTGATGATGCTGAGCGTGCCGCCAGCTTGGCCACTGTCAATGCATTGTCAGATGCATCATCTCCCGCCAGCAGTACTTTAGTTTCATCCGATCGACGCTTCTTCGACAGCAGTGCTTCAACCTCCCTGCTCTGTGCGCGCGCATCGGTTAAGAGTCGCGCACCATCAGTATGCATTTCTACCAGAGCGTTGTCGAAATCGCAATTTTCTAGTCGCAGCCCCGAAGATGGATGCCTCATCCCTTTGTCGAGGTTATTCGCTGCACAGAGCTGGGGTGATCCCTTTTCTCTCTCTTAGGCATCTTACTTTTCTTATCGTTGACTCTCATGAGTGAGAAGAGGAGATATTGTTGATCGTGTTCACGGGGAGAGCTCTCGCCTCGCCATGTGTGTTAGGGGCGGACTCACCCGTACCGCCTTTACCTTGCACCGTGCGAGGGGGTTCGGGTTTGCGAAACTGGGGAGCTGGGGAGAGGTGTTCAGTATAGAAATGTCAGCAGGCAGAGGCCCTGCTGAGGTTGGAAAGGTCGTCAGAGTCTTGATTGAATTAGCTGCAGCGCTGCAGCGGACAAGAAAGGTTAGATGGTACTTTCGCGTTGAGTTTGAAATAGCAGAGAAACACGCACTGGCAATTGCAAGCTGGGCAGCGAAGGATATCCGCTGGACAGTGATCGGGGGAGGTGCGTAAGGGCCTTGCAGAAGTCGTAACACCCATGTCTAGGTAAATTTAGCAATAAAAAGATCGTGACGATGCATAGGCGGTCGCCGAACTTGATACAAAGGGTACAACGTCATCTGACTTACTGTACTTTGCACCCTTCACTATGCTACCGCGCCTCTTCTTTGCATTCCCTAGGACTGCTGTAAAGTTGGCATGGACAGGAGACAGACTGAATCTTAAAGCCATCGAGTGATAGCCAGCCTTAGCGTGAGCGCGATGTCAGGCACTCATTCTCGCGGACCAACTCAGGTTATGCCAGTGACTCTGAATCAAGGAAAAGGAATTCATAACAGTTGAGGGGCCCCTTGAACCCAAACCACCACCATATGGTGGGTTTTCCTACACCAGGCAAGGGTGAGTGACACACCATCGCTCTCGGACACCACCGCCTCCCCCCAATACCACCACACCTTGGGTGCATGCACTCTCCGAGCTGCATGCGACATCTATCACTGTTACCTTTGTTCTACTCTATGGCCCACAATGCCACCCAGTCGATGAATACCTACATGTGCAATTGAACAAAGCCAATACTGTATTATAATAAATACACCCTGTAACCTCCCTCTCTTTTCCCTCCTGTGTGTGGCTTCACCACTTCACCACTCTACACCTCCCCAACCTCTCTGAGCTACTGTACCTTGACGTGCAGCCCTCAACACTCCTCATGCCACCCATGCCACCCAACATGAGGCCATCCACGAGACCATTCCACCCAGTCTGAGTG
>QFDX01000963.1:0-13647 GCA_003315875.1 Lactifluus piperatus
TGAAAGCGTGAATTTCGAAAAGAACGGGTGCATCCTTCTGATGTGGTAATAATAATAGGCCGATTCGCCTTAGCACTTTAGTACGGACTAACATCCTAGGCCGTCGGGCCAAATGGCGTGGGAAAGCATCATATAACAGGGGACGGGACCACACAGCACAACAAACCTCACCATGACGCAACGTGTTATCTCCTCCCTAAACTCAGCAGCACAAACACCACCCCGTGCACTTCAGCACCATAATACCAGCAACCCCAAACCAGCTGAGGCACAGCCTGAAAACTCTGTTTGTTCGTAATTGGCCACCGACTTCTTTCACTGTCGCCATGTCGAAATTGCGCGACTTTCTAGTAGAACATGCAAAGTTCCCATTCCCTGCTCTTGATGAATGTCGATCTCGAAGTACTACCGATATATCCCCACTCGATGTCAATTTGCTCGAAAAAGATTGGACAGCCAAGCTTGCTGTGCGAGACAATACTCTTGTTCAGAAGCTTTGTGATGCTCTGGAGCATATCCTTGGGGATACCCCTTTAGCAGCAGGCGCCGAAGATTATCTCCTAAGGAGTTTTTCGCCTATGATTCAATTTGATGAGTTTGGCGGAGAAGAGATGGCTTGGTCCAGGAATTCAAATGAAGCTCGTGTAAGTGTTTTCGAATGTTCATTAACTGAGCAATGTCGAGCCGACCTTGCGGCAGACTCGGAAGTTGCTACACATGGGGTTCTTCGCCGCCGCAAGGAAATTTCTTGTGGCATACGATCGATCTATCTTTGAAACGGCTGAAGAAGATATGGCCGAAAGAGGGAACTCCAGGGTTGACTTCGCTGTGCTGGTGGACAAGAAATCTATGGGACTCTGTGAAGCAGTATCTCCATCAGTCATGATGCAGTTCTGCGAATCGTTACCGCCACACAGCATCGAGTTGAAATGGGTTCCTGGTCAACCTCTGGTGTCGAAAATTCTGTCAAAGGTGAGTACGCTCTTCCCGTTAATTATGGCACTTGTTTTAAGGAGAAATATGTAGGCCGCATTGTATCTGGGCCTAAGAAAGGTGGAATGGCTTTTTCTTACCTGTTTCAACTACTGGATTGTATGCCGTCTTGTGAGGGATGACGACAACCCCTATCTTGTATACTCGCCATGGATCAGCATTGAAGAGTCATCTGAGCCATTTCGAGCGTTCCTTGGTGCCATTTTATCTGTCGCCAAAGATGAGTCTGTCGAGTCTAGCGCATACGATCCAAATATTAGACTTGATACTATCGAAGAAGAACAAGATGACGGCGCTCCATCTGAAGATGACATTGATGATGGTTCAGAGTATCGGGGTAGTTCGGGGAGCGGGGCTGGCACTGGTCGCCCAATGACCCGTAGCTGTGTCCGCAACAGTGGTGGGAACACCAAGTCCGAGTTATATGTTGGTTCATACATTCCTTGGTCGATATCGATCACTTGGCTAATTCACCCACCTTCAGGTTACTTCGTCTTCCGAAGTATCTGACAACCTCCAAGTATGGACACGTCTCTATACCATGTCGAATAACTCGTTCGCCATTCCGCCGTGCGCTAGGAACGATAAACCACACCTACGGTTCACCCGCTTTATAGCATCGGGATCGACTGGCAGTGTCTGGCAATGTCGTTTTGATACCAGCCAGGACTTATTTGCTGCCAAGATCGTCGAGGTGTTGCGCCGCTCTGACACAGAGAAGCGACAACGGCTCCGCAACGAGTTTAATATCTACCTCATCTTGGAAAAAGCATATCGATCTAGGCAATTAAAGAATCGCATCGCTCCGCGCTGCTATGGGGCATTCGAGAGTAGATACATGGACGTTATGATCCTTGATTTATGCGACAACATTCTGGATTCGTGGGACGATCTAAGCGTCCCAGAGCGGTGCGTAGCGAAAATTATGTCGAAAAATTGCAGTTGCATTGACGATACATGATTTCCTGCAGATACGAAGTATACAAATTGGTACAAAACCTCCACCATATTGGAATAGTCCATGGAGACCTCGAACCCCGAAATATAGTACGTATCCCTGGAGGCGGGTTCCTTCTGATCGATTTTTCGGAGAGTAGGGAGCATGTCTGTGAGGAAAGCAAGGTACAATATATGGACACTTGGCTCTATTAGTAGCTAACACCGAAATAGGTTAGCATACCCCTCGCCCGTGTTGCTCCGGGTCAAGGTCACAAGTGTCCCGAGCTGCAAGCATTGCGAAATTTGTTAAGGAAACGGCGGCCTCTTCGTGAAATTTGGGTGAAATAGACTGATTCATTGCATTGAGGATGGTATGAAGTTTAAATTGTAATGTAATGTGGGCTTGTGCCTGCGAGCGTTACCCAAAATCCTCCGGAATTCGCAAGGGCGGTGCCTCCGGCCTTAGTTCCGAAGATCATCACAGTTGATAGGTTTGGGTCGACGGGTCGGAGGAATTGTTCCCGTGCCTCTTCATAGAGGGGGCACTCCAATATGATGTGGTCGGTCGTCTGGAGCGGGGTGAGACCGCATTGGCAGTCATGTGGATCAGGGGAACGCGGCCTGAGTCTCGCGTTGTATTCCCCTGTGAACGCGTGCTCAGTCAGTAATCTTAATGCGGTGCAGGAAACTGGTCTGGCAAATCTCTCAATGCCAGCCGTGATTCCGGGGGTTGGCCCAATGTGGGTGGTGTATGGCGCGGTACGCTGGGTTCCGGCGCGGGTCCTTCAGCCAAATCTCCTCCCACTCCTTGAGGGCTTTGAGTTTAGCTTCATGCCGGAGAGCCGCGATGGTACAGTACATCTGCGTCTTGCCTTGAACAAACAACCAGCCAGAACGTTATAACATTAACACGCTCTCATTAAAGAATTGAGTAATAAAAAAAAGGTCGCTTAGGTACTCCGTTTTGCGCGGGAAGGCAGGTACAAATATGCAGCCGTCCCAGTGCATCCCCATCATTGCGTCTGTTTTGAGCTCCGCATCAGATATATTCCACCGTCCAATCCCCCGCACTACTTGAAAATGTTCAGATCGAGCTGTGCGGAACGTCTCCATAGAGAACGCCAGCGGGGGGTCCTCACTCTGCATCTTGTTCTCATTCAACCCATCGCGGTTCAAGGTGTGAGTGGGGCGATCGCTGTAAGGGGCGGCCTGAGCTTGGCCCATCCGTGTAGTCGGTTTTTTGTGCGTCGGGTGACGTCGGGTCATCCGCCGTAGTCACGGTACATTGGGGTCCGCGAAGTTCGCTTATGAGGTGCCCAATTTGAGGCAATCGGTGGTTCGGTGATCTTGGGCAGCTTGTCTTCGGTACTTACGGTCATCCATGATCCATCAGCCCGTTTCGAGAGCACTCGAAATCCGACAGGCCTGATTTTGTATATGGAAGGCAAGGAGAGAGGCGATACGAGACACATTGATGAGCGTTTTTGCGCTGTGGAGTTTGGATTGGACACACTGCGGTGATGAGTTATAAGTTGTAACGTCGCATGTGCGCAGCTGCGAACCAAGTTCCCGATTCCCGATGAATTGGGATTGTGCACGAATGGATTGCGGCGGCAATAGTACAGTATAAGGAAGTCCGTCCGTTGACTGGAATTTACATTTTGACCATGACAGAGTACGCGGATCCGCAATGACGCGATGGCCCGGGTTTGCCTCCGCCCACCACTCCTCGTCCTCGCTCCTGCACCATGACGCCCTCAACACCATGCATCCTCTCCTCCATCGCCGCCGCCGGGTTATCATCCACAACAGTGCTAGCCCTCTGTCCTTAGTCGCACCACCTACAGGAAGGCGGATGGTGATCCTATTAGTTGAACATGTCATCACCTCCTGCCCGCTTTACGCAACAGCTCTGCAGGAACCCAGTATCCCATCGACTATGACTACTTCCTGCTCAAGCTTTCGAGGAGAGGGCGCGATTCTTCAGTTTCGAAGCGACCCACCGCAGAAGGTGTGCAGCCGAAACAAGTATGGGACCAGGGTGACAGCCTCGCTCCCCTCTTCTGGGCAAGCCCTTCCACGAGGCGTCGAGTTTAACCTGAACTTCGTCCCCCTACTTGGCTGCTATCCGTATATTTATGTCGTATACACAAAATGACCAGAGAATACAGCTATTTTCTCATGCAAATAGCCGCCTTTTCTAGTCCCGCAATCGCATTACGTGGGCTGCATCTTTGACTTTTTGTGCCATGGTGCGGAATGAAATTGTTCACTTTTTTTTAAAAAAAAGGCGGTCATCCCATCAAGACTACTACTGCTGAGCACACCCCATCCACGTCTGCCCTTGCCTACATCCACGTACACCCTGTGCGCTCGATACCACGAGTGAGTCTTCCATGCGATCTGATCCATCCTGGAAGGACGTTGCCTTCCTGTCCCTTTGACGGTGTTGCCTTAATGGATCCGTCATCACCCCCGAACGGCACGTTCTTCCCACATCGACCTTTCCCCAAAGGATGTGTCAAATTTGGGTCAGGAACCCAGGGATCGATGTCGAAGGTCAACCCTTCCGGCAGGGTGCCGACATTGTCTACCCAAGTCTCTGGAACCTATTTCAATCCAGGCCATGATCCCATGACCCCGCCCATACAGTATGGTGAGATATCCTAATATGAACTAACAACTCATGTTCAACAGCGCACCGCGTTAGCCTTACCCGTGGCACCAAGCCGGAGTATGGAGGCAAGCCAAGATGCGGGAACCTCGCGCACCATTTGCGGAAAGAAGTTTCACGCAAAAAAGGCTGTCACCCGTCATGTGGACGATAAGCATTCGAAGCCGAAGAAGTGCCATCATGCCAACTGCAAGTATACATGTATCGGGAAGCGCAAACTACAGAATCACCTTCACAAGGCTCATGGAGCAGTTCTTCCCTCTCGGCGACGTGTCACTATAACTCAGGAAGTTGCGGCGGCAGAACCAAAATCATGTTCTATCCTGCGGCACATTTTCGAGTACCAGTCCGTGTCCAGATCTATTTTCACGTCAACATTCCCAGTATTGTGAATTCGCTGCACCCTCAGTAAGGTCAGCGTATTTGCTGCACTCTGAGACTACCGTCCCTGCCTCACTTGTTGCATGTCTTGCTTGTTCATTTAATGCTCCGAGTTGCTTGTGATACGTCAGCCAGTGTACAATATCCTCCCGCAGCCAAGTATGCGCCATCCATGTATCATATAATGGAAAGGGGGGTGGTATCGCGCGCGGATCATTTGCGTTGCGTGGGAAGTGGTTGGAACGAATGTAGGCATGTGCCTGAGGTACATTGCGGGAGCTCTTAGCTCACGAAGCTGCGAGCTTGGGTGCCATTTAATCCATCAGTGAATCAGTAGTCGTTGAACGCGCTGAGTGTTGATCGTTGGTCCCTTGGCACTTAGGGCGATGCTTTAACTTCCAAGATTGAAAAATAAACACCAGTCCGTGTCTATATATCTTTCCACGTCGACATTCCCAGTATTGTAAATTCGCTGCATGTCAGCGTATCTGCTGCCCTCTGAGACTACCTTCCCTCCCTCACTTGTTTCAAGTCTTGCTTGTTCATTTAATGCTCCGAGTTACTTTGTGATACGTTATTCAGTATACAATATCCTCCAGCAGCCAAGTAAGCGCCATCCATGTATCATATCATGGAAATGGGGGTAGTGTCGCGCGTGGGTCATCTACGTTGCATGGGAAGTGGTTGGAACGAATGTAGGCATGTGCCTGAGGTTGAGGTACATTGCGGGAGCGCTTAGCTCTTAGCTCACGACGCTGCGGCTCGCCTGCGAGCTTGGGTGCCATGTCATCCATCAGTGAATCAGTAGTCGCTGAACGCGCTGAATGTTGATCGTTAGTCACTTGGCACCTAGGGCGATGCTTTAACTTTCCTAGATTGAAAAATAAACGATTGGCAAACCCACTGTAAATTAGATGCTAATAGACGGAGGATGTCCATCCGTGAGAACCAAGCGGTGATTTTAGAAATCATGTTTACCGCTATCTGCTCTGCCAATTGAAGGCAGGCAGTGTGTGCGCCACCTGCGCCATGCCACTATCCACCTCAAGCACCGCATACTACAGGCTGAGTATCTGGCACCGCAAGCCAATCCCCACACTTATCCCAATCTGGTCATGGCGTAATGGAATTCTAATAACGTTCATGCAAAACTTCCGGTTGGAAATAAAGCAAATCTATAAGATTGAAATAAGCAAGCAGGTATCGGGAAATGCCCATATAGATACAGCAGAGTAACCGATTGTATAATACAAAGTAGACGGCGTGTACGATGGCATGCAAGAGGAGCACGGAGGTAACACAGGGCCCAATGACAAACAACTCCGAGTCGGAGGCAGGCACGACCTTGAAAGTACCCTCGGAGACAATAGGACATGAGAATGATGATCACGCGCGCTGGCCAAGGATGGGCGGCCGCCTGTCGCTGCCAATCGAAGGAAGAAAGATGAGGGATGAGGTTGGTCGAACTCAGTGGGGGGTACGGTAGGATGGCCTCATCCTGAGTAGTTCGGATCGATTTTCGATTGAATCGACCGAATCTAAGGCCGTTGCTGCAGCTATTGAAATTAACATTTTCTTTGTTGCCACCAATCTCCCGTATCTATCATCATAGCGTCCAGAGAAGAAATGAAATTCTGTGTTCTTGCCTTAAGGACTTAAACATGCGACAAGCCATGTGTTAATACATCAACGCATCCCCATTAAAGAATAAGCCGAAAAAAGGTAAATTTTCAGACAAGGCGTCCAACAGATAACTACAATACCTCACACGCCCCAGGGTGCCTCCGCGGAAATAGCACTCTGTTTCGTGCAGGGCCATATGCGGTGTCCCTGTCCCTGTCTCTGCGCCACTTTCTGAACCAGTGATTGTATCCTCTTCGAGCTCAGTGTCAGACATTCCTCAGCCCAATCCCTGCGCTTGACGATGTTCAGGCTGAGCCATGCAGAGTTATCTCCATGGAGCTTGAGCGCGAGCGAAGATGTGCACCCTCCGCGGGAATGATGGCATGAAGAAAAACGACGTGAGAGGTGCGCGCGGTTTCATTGTCGCAGTTCTCGATAAGTCTGTTCTCCTTAATCAGCTCATTGCGGTCCAACAGCGACTTGCGCGCCGCGTCAGGCTGGGCGATCATCGAGGGGGGCCTGCCTGCCCGCATGTTTTTTTTTTCGGGAATTTCGGCTGGCAGGTTGTCTTCATAACTTAGCAGTGATCTACGATCCACCAGCACGCCTTTAGAATTCGGAATTCGACAAGGTTTGATTTTGTATATGGAGGACAAGAAAAGATGCGATGCATGTCCCGATGGAGCTTTTGCGCTGTGGAGTTGAACATGCTGCGTGTCAGATGGACTGTAGATAATAGCGTACAGATTCGCGGCCTAACATGTGTCCGTTTTACCTACGAGTCAGCGTCTGGACTAATACACAAAGGGAGGGAAAGACCTAATAAGGGGTTGGGCTAGAGGAACGCGCACACACCACCAAGTAAATAGTGTCACCTCCATGACGAAGTCGTCCCACTCGATAAAATACTGCTTTTGTGGTCATTTATATCCAGACAAAAGGCTTTGTGCGTAGTCCTACATAGTCATGTACCCCGAGGGGGACGTTAATAGAAAAAAAAAAAAAAAACGACACTGACCCCTTCCGCCGAATGATTCGGAACGCTTCCCCCTCCCGACTCTCCAGGTCCAGGAAGGCGGTCGATGATCCCACAAAGGCCGCATGTGCCGCGCGCTCACCGACGTCCACGTACCGCCCATGGACGTCGCAGCGTTCGTTGTGAGCGCGTCGTCGTCATTCATTAGCGGGGTCGGCGATCTCAAGTTTCGACAGGTGTGCCTGCAAGCGGCGTGCGCATTATGAGACGAAGGGACCGATTGTGGGCAGACACCATGATTGTTGTACCATGTCAATTTCCGAGACAACTAGCAGCACAAGACCAAAAAACCATGAAGACAAAGATAGCGGCTCACGTATTGCTAATTGAGGTCCGACGCGTCGGTACAGTACAGTGAGGAATCCACGGAAAGCAGAGGAGGTTAGGATACAATGCAGATCTGGACTCGCCAGGGAGTTGAGGCAGAACAAAGATGATTGGAAATCGAGAAACTTGAGGGCCGAAATGGCGATGCATGAGTAGGCATACTAGTAGTAGTGGGATATGTGGAGTCGTACTAGTCGGAGGCTGTGGTTTACGTAACCCTTCTCTAAGGCCCGGCCCGGGGGCAGCCGTGCGACACTACCTACAAGTGCCCCGCGACATCCCTAGTTATCCAACTTCAGTTTTGAAGGAGATTTGAATAATGCTGTCCCTCTCTGGGGAACGCACCGCCCCTAGACACTGCCCTTGGGCTACTCACATTGTTCTTGCGCTGTCACCGTGCAATGATAACAATCGTTGTCAGTGCATCCCTAGTATATAAACCAACCTGAGTTGTCTCCAATGGCGATTCCACACACGCTCTGCGTATTCTAGAGGATCATGGCTGAGTTTCCCGCTCAAATTACAAACATTGACACGGTGGGACCCTCCCCTTCGTTGTACATATCGTTACGGATAGCTGACGATTACATAGGTTGCCTTGTTACGCTCCATGGACAACGGCCAGACCTACCTTCCGGTGCTACTTCATATGTACCCTGCACTAAAAGATAGCCAACCACTGGGTGCGCCTGTGCCAGATGCCCCTTCGCACTACCCAAGCTCTAATATCATTTTCGGTCCCGAGACGCTTCTCCAAGAGCTGAAGTCTCTTCCTTTCAGTCATCACCATGTCGACAAAACGAACACAATAATACAGGAACTCCCAAGTCTGCATGGCCCTGCGTTTCCTGTTCAAGTTTATACTTCAGAACCCAAAGCAGCATCCGTTAACACCGAACCGAACCAATCTTTTGATCTTCCCTGCAACAATCAGATCCAACCTGGAAGAACATCCCCTTCCTGTGTCTCTGACAATTACGATCGACCCTTTATCCACTTCTCACCATTTCCGATCGACAATTTCCTCTTACACCAGGGTCCTGTTCACGAAGATTATGGTAAATGCACCACCATTCCCGCCAGTTCAGAAACCCAGGGGCCGACATTGCAGGCCAACCCTTCTGGTGGGATGCCAACATCGTCTGCCCATGTCTCGGCGACCCACTTCGATCCAAGCCATGCCCTCATCGCCCCGCCCGTACTCAATGGCGAGCCACTCCAATCTGAATCGACGACCGATGTTTACCAACGTACCTCAGCAGCATCCACCGTTGCGTTGAACCAGGGTGTGAAGGTGAGCCAAGCTGCGAAGACTCCGTGCACCATTTGTGGAAAGAAACTTCACGCGAAAAAGGCTCTTAATCGTCACATAGACGAGAAGCATTCGAAGCTAAGGAAGTGCTATCACGCCAACTGCAAGTATACATATATTGGGAAGCGCAAACTACAGAATCACCTTCACAAGGTTCATGGAGCAGTTCTTCCCTCTCGGCAACATATCATGTCCAGACCTATTTGCACGTAGATACCCCAGCACTCCGTGCTGAAACTTGTACCACCGAATCTAGCGACGTCGCCACACCTCCCTCGTTTCCGTTTCCCCCATGTTTTGCTTGACTCTAACGCTTTTACTTGCTTCTTGATATGTCAACTTGCTTATCAGTATACAGGACCGTACTAACTGATGGGGCAGTATATGTGCCAATCTATTCTACCTACTTTACTTGGAATGTATCAGTTCTTTAATACAGTTGCGTTTTCGTGCTATGGGGAAGGCTGATGGAATACGGATGTATGCTAGGGTCGATGGGCTGTGTTGTAGGAGCGCTTGTTATAGAAGCTCTTAGCTCGGGGAAGTCGGCATATCTTAAATGTAAAGTTTGGTGGACTCCTTGTCATTCGAATGGGCTTGGATCACAAGTAGCTCTCCGAAAATGCCCATATAGATACAACAGAGTAACAAACGGTATAATACAAAATTGCCGGCGTATAAGATAGTGCGTAAGAGGGGCCTAGAGGAAACACGGGGCCATATGACAACACCTGAGGCATGGACCTGGAAGTGAAATAATCACGGGCGCATGCCAATGGAGGGAGCAGAAAGGATCTTGAAACCAAAGGACGGCAGAGATCGCTTCTAGTGGATTGAACAGAGCGAAAATCGACTGCATCTGAGGCTGTTCAAGTTGGTGTCACTCTCGTTGCCTCCAATCTGTCGTTCCTACACCAGCGATGTAATTCCGTGTTTGCCCCGTAAGGACCAGAAACGATAACCCATAGGTTACGACGTCAATGCAGATTCGCAGAGGAATATAAAGCAAAAAAGAGGGAAAAACTACGACAAGAGACACAAACGATACCTCCAGAACTTCGGTGTCTTTTCAAGACGCTCAGGCAAACCTCCTCAAGGACCAAACATTCTGTATGAGTTGTAAGCAGCATCGCAACGCCGGTGTCACCATCTCTGTATCTGCGCCACCCTGCGCATATGTAAACGGGTCTATTTCGAGTACCGTGTCTGGTGTCGGTGTTCTGATTTCTGATCCCGGGGTTACAATAAATTTGGGCTTCTCCATAGAGCTAGCACGAGCTGGGCATGCACTGAGACTGCACGCCCGCGGGGCTAATGGCATGCAAAAAGGTGGTGGCGCGACGGGTTTGGGTGTTCTCATTGTCGCCGTTCACGTTGGGCAGAGACAAACGTCAAGTCCTGCTCAATCAACCCACCACCCCTCGAAAAGTTATATTACGCACCGCATGGAGTAAGTCATCGCTGTAGAGACCTCGGCGGCTGAGTAGTTCACTAGTTGGGTCCGCCAAAGAGCAGTGTCCGACCACCGCACGGCCACCAGTAGATGCACTGGCGCCACTGCATGCCGCCCACGCGGCGGTCGGCTTTTTGCGCCTTCGCTGTCTCCGCGACGACTAGGGTCTGCCGCGGAGGGCACATTGAGGTCGGTAATATGAAGAGGCCACCCGGTTTGAGACTTTTCTCCGAGTCAGCGATCTCGGCTTGTACCGTGTCTCCGTAGTGTCATCCACTGCCTGACTTTCAGATGGTTGTTAAAAATAGGGGTATAGAACGCACTGTTGACGAAGGTGCGTTCTTGCGCTGTGGCGTTTTTATTGAACGTGCTGGGTGCGGAGATGTGCAACGCTGCATGTGCGCAGGTGCGAACCAAAATTCCCGATTCCGATGAGTTTTAAGCTTGTGCACGAGTGGACCGTAACGGAAACATTAAAAGAAGTCACGGAAGCCTAACGTTTGCATATTGAACGTTTGAGCCTGTGTCTAGGATAATTATGACACAAAGGAAGGACCCACTGCAGGGAAGGGGGGGCTCGGGGCAACTTCGAGTTGAAGCACAGCACCCCCGTGACTTGGGAGCCAATACCGGTCGTACTGTCACGGTGGCGACGACATAAAACCTTCTAGTTGAACAATGTCGTCACCTCCTGACAGTGAGGCAGAACAATGGTTATTGGAAATCGAGAGACTTGAGGGGCGAAATGGCGATGCATGAGGAGGCATATACTAGTAGTGATATGTGGTACTGTAGTCGGAGGCTGTGGTAGCCCAATTTCTCTAAGGGTCGGCCCCGGGCAGCTGTGGCGGACACACTGACCTTACGCCACTTCTTTCACTTGAAGGTGGGCCCCGCGACCCGTGACATCAGGTTGACCAACTTCAGTTTTGAAGGAGGTTTGAATAATGCTGTTCCGCTCTGTGGGAACGCACCGCCCTTAGACACTGCCCTTGGACTACTCACATGATGGTCTTTGCGCTGTCACCGTGCAATGATAACAATCGTTGTCAGTGCATCCCTAGTATATAAACCAGCCCTGAGGTTTCTCCAACGCGGTTCCGCACACGAGCTGCGTATTCTAGAGGATCATGACTGACTTTCTCGCTCAAATTACAAACATTTACACAGTGAGATCCTTCGTTTGGCATTACATTACAATTTAAACTTCATACACTACTTTAGACATTCAAAACACACCCGCAACCCGGTCGCATTAGACAGCCTTACGTAGTAAGCGCGACCAAGCGCGTCTTTGTTATTTCTAAACATCCTGCACTATTCTAAAAAAAAACGTTTGTCCGCAATTGATCTGGAGGAGCCAGAGTTAGTAACTCCTTCTGTTAGAAATTCCTGGCGACTTGTTAACCAAACCTTAATCGAAATAGTGACTTGAATTATCCTCAATGCAATGAATCAGTCTCTTTCACCCTAATTTCATGAAGAGGCTGCCGTTTCCTTAACAAATTTCGCAATGTTTGCAGCTCGAGACACTTTTGACCTTGACCCGGAACACGGGCGAGGGGTATGCCAACCTATTTCAGTGTTAGTTACTAATAGAGCCAAGTGTCCATATATAGTACCTTGCTTTCCTCACAGACATGCTCCCTACTCTCCGAAAAATCGATAAGAAGGAACCCGCCTCCAGGGATACGTACAATATTTCGGGGTTCGAGGTCTCCATGGACTATTCCAACATTGTGGAGGTCTTGTACCAACTTGTATACATCGAATCTGCAGCAAATCATGTATCGTCAATGTAAGAGCAAATTTTCGACATAATTTCCGCTACGTACCGCTCTGTGGCGTTTATATCATCCCACGAACTGAGAATGTTGTCGCATAAATCAAGGATCATAACGTCCATGTATCTGCTCTCAAACGCGCCATAGCAGCGCGGAGTGATGCGATGCTTTAATTCCCTAGTTCGATATGCCTTTTCCAAGATGAGGTAGATATTAAACTCGTTGCGGAGCCGTTGTCGCTTCTCTATGTCAGAGCGGCGCAACACCTCAACGATCTTGGCAGCAAATAAGTCTTGGCTAGTATCAAACCGACATTGCCAGACGCTGCCAGTCGATCCCGATCCTATAAGACGGGTGAACCGTAGGTGTGGTTTATCGTTCCTAGCGCACGGCGGAATGGCGAACGAGTTATTCGGCGTGGCATAGAGACGTGTCCATACTTGGAGGTTGTCAGACACTTTGGAAGAAGACGAAGTAACCTGTGGGTGAATGAGCCAAGTGATCGATATCGACCAAGGAATGTATGAACCAATAACTCGAAGTTGGTGTTCCCACCACTATTGCGGGCACGGCTACGGGTCATTGGGGGACCAGTGCCAGCCCCGCTCCCCGAGCTACCCTGATACTCTCCTGAACCATCATCAATGTCATTTACAGGTAGAGGGCCGCCATCCTGTTCTTCCTTGATAGCATCAAGTTTAATATTTGGATCGTATGCGCTAGGCTCGACGGGCTCTTTTTTGGCGACAGATAAAATGGCACCAAGGAACGCTCGAAAAGGCCCAGATGACTCTTCGATGCTGATCCAGGGCGAGTATACAAGATAGGGTTTTTTGACATCCCTCACAAGACGGCATACAGTCCAGTAGTTGAAACAGGTAAGAAAAAGCCATTCCATCTTTCTTAGGCCCAGATACAATGCGGCCTACATATTTCTCCTTAAAAACGAGTGCCATAATTAATGGGGAGAGTGTACTCACCTTTGACAGAATTTTCGACACCAGTGGTTGACCAGGAACCCATTTTAACTCGATGCCGTGTGACGGTAGCGATTCGCAGAACTGCATCATAACAGATGGCGATTTTGCTTCACAGAGTCCCACAGGTTCCTTGGCCACCAGCGCA
>QFDX01000964.1:0-15230 GCA_003315875.1 Lactifluus piperatus
CTGTGTTTTTTGTCCAGCTCATATATTGGCTTAGTAATGCTGACTGAGAATCCTCTTTTTAGGAAATCTTAGTCAGAATCAAGCCAAATACAGGATTAGTCAGATGTTACCATTTTAAGAAGTCTGTGTTTATGCTTCCTGGATTTCTCAACACTAACTGCATAAACGCAGTGTCTGATATAAAATATTAGCTGCTACAGGTGGACCATGACGATAACAACCATGTGATGTGGTGACAAGGAGGACAACGAGTGCGCAGCAATGAGGACAACAAGGACAAGAACATGGATGCAGATGTGGTGAATACAATGAGGACGAAGACGAGGATGTGGACACGATGAGGACAAGGACGCAGATGTGGAGACGAGGACAACAAGGACATGGACATGGAGATGAGGAAAACGAGGGTGCAGACATGGAGACAAGGACAACAAGGACATGGATATGGAGATGAGGACAATGAGGGTGCAGACACGGACACGGAGACAAGGACAACAAGGACGTGGATGTGGAGATGAGGACAACAAGGGTGCAGACGTGGAGACGATGACAATGAGGGCACAGATGCGGAGACGAGGACAACAAGGGTGCAGACATGGAGACAAGGACAACGAGGGCGCAGACACGGAGACAAGGACAATGAGGGCGTGGACACAGATGCGGAGACGAGGACAACAAGGATGTGGATGTGGAGATGAGGACAGCAAGGATGTGAACGCAGAGACAAGGATGTGGACATGGAGATGAGGACGCAGAGACGAGGGTGAGGACACGGAGACGAGGGTGAGGACGTGGAGATGAGGGTGAAGATGCGGAGATGAGGGTGAGGATGCGGAGATGAGGGTGAGGACGCAGAGACGAGGGTGAGGACGCGGAGATGAGGGTGAGGATGCGGAGACGAGGACAGCGAGGATGTGAAGATGTGGCAATGATGTTAGTTTGTCCTGTAGCACAGTACTTAGTCATTTGTAGTAGCAGCTAATAAATGTGATTTCTCTCTTTTTCATTGAGGTGGTGCCGGTGGAAATATCATATATGTCATCAAAGCAGCAAAAATATCATATGGTGCTATGGCATGTTACAGTGCTATGGCATGCTACAGTGCTATGGCATTACAATGCTACAGCACTATGGCATGTTACAGCACTATGGCATGTTACAACACTATGGCATGCTACATCTTGTTACAAGAAAGGAGACCTATTACAAGCTATTATAAGCAAACCCTGGATTTGCTGATGACTGGCAAGAACTCTGAGCCCAAGGTAACTGACATGGCATGTTCGCATTTGTAAAACCGGCTTATGAGAGCTAATACATGTTTACAGGAAATTGTGATGTGGGATAGCAATCCTGACTTTATAGAGTACAAGCAGAGTCACAAAAAGCCCAGCAGCTTGGAACACAAGACAATGAAGACTTGGAGTATGACAAAATCCCATGTGGTCAAGAACTCAGCTACACAGCTATCCCCGGCCCCAATTTCTGCAGTTATCAGCATATCTAGCCTCCCTGAGTTTGCTCGTGCTGACTGGACCTCCCACTTTCTTCTGACAATCTACCATCGCTTTGGTAGTTCCCTTGATCCATGGACCACGTTTACCAAGGGGAACAAGATGCTTAAGATTATTCAGGACATTGTCAATACAGTGTACCCTGGCAATACATATTGAGCCAAGTGGGGAGATAAGCTATGTGCCACAGTACAACGTCTCTATTGTCTTTTGTAGATGTGTGCTCATTTATTTTGGACACCAGGTGAACAGCCGCCTGTATGCCAAACAGTCGTCCATTGGTAGCCGCGCAGTTCAAGTTGTTGAGGACTTCTTCAGTGCTGATGGGTTTGCCAACAATCCAACTTGTATCACGCAATATGCAAAGTGGGCAGTAAGGGACAATGGACCTGCCATCTGGCAAGTACCAACACCCGAGGCTTGCAAGCATGGTCCAAACAGCAACCAATACATTGTACATTGTTGTATCATATTTGATGTGGTACCACTAAAACTTACTGGCATTATTTGCGCGTAGCCCCCCATTGACATTTTTGAGTCTGAGTTTATCATCAAAACCTTTATGCTGTTCCTCAAAGGGTGCAAGGGTTCCTGCAAAGACTATGGATATCTTGCAGGTGCTCTCACCTTGTCAGCTGCAGCCATAAGTGGTATCAGAGTGTTGATGTAAAATGGCTAACATAACATGTCTGCCACGCAGGTTGAATGTGCGTTCAAGATGTTTCTCACAGGCATTAAAGTACAGTACATACTGGGCAGTTCTCTCACGACAACACTGAAGGTCTTGTTGCTGACTATGTGGAAAATACTCGAAAACTCTCTGAACGGTGCTGGCAATGGATCTTGGATGCTTGCGGAGTTGAAGCTGAGATTGAGGTCATAGTAGCAAGCACTCCAGATATGGATGAATGGCGCCGCACCCTCTACATTCCCAGCAGCCCAGCCCCAATGGATACAGACTCGGAGTAATATGAATCAGGGGCCACATTTGACTTCACTATAATAGCTTTGATTACCTTCGTTTCTACACCAGCTGCTGATGGCACATTTCCCATTTAGTACACTAAACTACACACTTTTTGTAATGTTGGAAATATGACACATTTTGCCTCATGGCGCTTTTGAACTTTTTGGCCTCATTGCCAAGTAAACCAAGAAGACCTTCTGTGAAAATGGACCCTAGCTTTAAGTACTTCCAACTTCTTCACTTTTTGCCCTCATATGAGCTCATATGAGTAAATTGTAGGAATACTGATGAGACACCTAAATGCTTGGAGAAGCATTGGTGTTTCTCATGTGAAAGTCCTTTGGTAAGGATGTTAGTGGTCTGGTTATTGGTGGGCATGTATGTGAGATCAATAGTCTTGGCCTCATATTGCTGGCAAAGGAAATGATGTCACACCTTGATGTGTTTGGTGTGATTGTGAAATTCCAGGTTGTGAGCAATAGTAATAGCAGACTGATTGTTGATGAGTAAAGTGGTTGGTGAAGAGAATAGGGGGCTGGGCCATAGCTCTGAGAGTGGTGTCACAGCCAGACAGCCTCCTTCATGGCATGGGTGCCAGTGATGTATTTAGCCTCAGTACTGGAGAGTATGATGGACAGTTGTTTCTTGGAGCTCCAGCTAATGGCAGCCCTGGTGAGCATGAACATGTAGCCAGACATGGACTTATGATCATTGACATTGCTTGCCCAGTTGGCATCGACAAATCCATGGAGCTTGGGGCCAGAAGAAGCACCTCACTAGAAGACAAGCTTGTGATTGGCAGTAGTTCTGAGGTAGTGGAAAATGTGGTTGAGGGCACAGAGATACTCCTCACCAGAAGTGGAGGTGTGATGGCTGAGAGTGCCAACAGTGAACATGAGGTCTGGACAAGTCCCCAGAGTGGGGTAGAGGAGGGCACCAATGGTGCACTGGAAATACTTGACATCTGACTTGGGTGATGACAACTTGATGAGGTGCTAGTTAGGGACAGAGGGAGTGTCAATGGGGCAAATGGATGATTTGCTGAAGTGGACCAAGATGTCTAAGATAAACCTCCCCTGAGATAGAGCCAGCCAGCTAGCCAGCAGCCCTGTCACATGTAATGTGCATGCTAAGAATCCAGGAGATCTCACCCAGATCAGTCATTTAATATGCCCTTTATAGGGCCTTCTTGTTCTTGTGGATTGCTTCCAGGCTGTTAGAGACCATAGTGATGTCATTGACATAAAGTGCAATGATGGAGAAGGTACCATTGTTGCATACATATATGAAGATGGCATGGTTAGCCTTGGTATGCTGGTAGCCCATCTTCTCAAGTTTTGCATGGATACTCTTGTACCACATGCAGCCCCCCTGCTTGGTGCCATAGACTGCCTTAAGCAACTTCAGGACCATCCCATCTGGCACCTTGAGACCTGGGAGAGGTTCTATATAGATAGTCTCCTTCAGCTCACTGTTGAGGTAATCTGATTTGACATCCATCTGATGGATCTCCAGGTTATGTTTGGCTGCCAGGGCCATGATTGTGTGGATTGAGGTGAACTTGGCAACAGGTGCAAAGGTCTCATTGTAGTCAAGGCCCTTAATTTGAGTAAAACGTTGGGCAATAATTCTGGACTTGTACTTGATCACTTTGCTATCTGGACTGTGCTTGATCCTAAAGACCAATGCCATCAACTTGATGATGCCTGGAATACTGTATCTCTCAAGGAAAAGAATAGGCTTCCTACACATTTGATGGACCTTGGTCAGGGTTATGTGTTGCTGTAAGCATGCAATTCTGTGCCTTGCAAGGTTAGTGCTACAGAAGCTAATGCCATACTTAAGCTATGGTAAAAGGAAGTGTGGCTGAATAAGGGTGGATGGGCTATACATAAGAAAATAACATGTTAGGCACAACTTCACCTCCTAAATGGTCAGACAGTGTATTCAGTATGGGGAGAGGAACAATCACACTGTAAACTTAGATAGATGACAATTGCAAAGGTATGTGTCTTTGCATGTAACAATCCTAAATACTTACATCAATGCCCAGGTTATTCTTAATGAGAAAAGTCAATTTGCCAAATGCAAAATGTTTTTCCAGCTCAAATTTGACAAGAGAATTTATCCCATTGCTGTTGTTTCTCTTTTTTTGCAACCAGACATGTGATTGTTACAAGATTCACATCACACAGTATATGCATGTCATTATCAAGGTGACAATGTGCTTGTAGTGTGCCACATTACATGCATTAAGACACTCATAGTGATGGTTTCTTTCTTCAAAGTTGTCCCAGGAAGTGAGAAAATAAATATACCCCCAATAAAACACTTCCTTGTAGAAAAGCCATATTTAGAACTAACATATTTTTGTCAGTCTGAAGATGTAGATAGTAAAGATGAATCAGACAAGAATAGGGATTTGTAGTTATATAGTGGCCTTACAAGGGCCCCTTGCATTTATTAAAGCTAAAGAAACATGATATACACTAAAGAAAATGTATGCATGCTAAGAATCTGCTAAATATTGGAGATCCCATAATAATGGGTTACCAGGCTGGGTCAGGGACATGTGGATGTCACCTAAGTCTGAGTTAACTGATGTATCAAGCTACCTCCACATAATACTATGTGAGCAGCTCAGCTCCTGTAGATCTACCATGAGATATTAAGCAGTGCCACTCACATTTTGCACTAACTCTTTGTGCCATTGAGAATATTGCATTCTATTGTAATTCTGTCTATGTCCATTACACTGCATGTTCATGAGAACTCCTCCTTCCCTTTTATGTCCCCCAAAACATCCCTGGTGTTGTGTTCTTTAAAACCATCATCACAGTCTTGAGTGAGCGTCTCATCCACTTCATCAAGAGAGTGAGTGGCACCTGCAAGGTATATTGTAGTAGTTGCAAGAGAACACATGGTAATGACAACAGACTGGGAAGGTGAACCAGTGAGCAATTGTTTTGCAGTGTCTATAATTGACTGGGCTTTGCAAACAAGCAAACATGCTTGTTTGCTAAGAGATCCTTTAACTGGGAGGGCTTGGGTTAGTGTTGCTGTGGCTTGAGCTGGTCATTTTTGAAAAAGTTGGATATGTGATCAAATCCAATAGATAAAATTCTGAAAGTATTTGAGCATATAGATCTCCCCAAGGAGCCAGTGGGCCTCTGCAAACATTAAGTGCCAAAGTTATGTCTTCCAGATATAATTGACCACCTGCAAAATCACCTCAAAATCAAGCATTTTGTAGTCAGTCAATTATCTCTGAAAGAAGTACCTTTGGTGCTTAATGTTTGCAGAGGCCCACCAGCTCCTGGGGGAGATCTATATGCTCAAATATTTTCAGAATTTTATCTATTGTATTTAATCACAAATCCAACTTTTTCAAAAATGACCAGCTGGAGCCACAGCAACACTAGAGCCTTGGGTAGACCTAGTTCAGAGAGATATGATAGCCTTGTTGAGAGTTTCATCAAGCTTATATTGGCTAACAAAGTCCCATTGTTCCCTGCTGTCTGGATATATAATGGGCTGCTATATGTGCTTAGTTAGTATCATTACAGCTTAAATATTTGGGCATCTACCACTCACCTCAACTGGTTCTACATGTCCTAAGGCAATGTATACTAATGGGTTATGCCCCTCTTGATAGGATACCTGACAAATGATCATCATAGGTGGGAAAAGCACCTGTAGTGTTTCTTGAATGATCTGTATAATTTGCTTGTAATCTATGTCCATATTTTACTATTTTGCTTGTTTTACTTCAGTCTAGTGATGTGAATAAGATATTTTTAGAGGCAATTGTATGCAGGTGAGTGCAAGTCATTTAGAGATATACATGAAGCATTCTGGAAGCAAATTAGGTGCCCAAGTCCAAATTTGGAATTGAAACTACTAATCTTGGACATTGGACATTCAAATGACTGAATTTAGATCTCCCAAGGTTTTGGGGTTGTGTCTTTTACCCCATCTTTCTCCTCCTGCTCCTCTATCCTTTCCCATCTTGTACCAATGGACAACATTGACCCTATTCTGATTTAATATGATGTGCTGAATTGGACAATGCACAATATGCTCATCCATCACAAGAATCAAGCACATCTGGACATTATGGCCTTAAATGAGGTGCTACAATGAGAACTAAATAACACTAAAGTGGCATTGAAAATGATGAAGTATGTACCCTTTCATATGTAGTGAATGCATTATGTTCCTATATAAGTAGGAACATACTCAACTATATGACTGCATGGGTTGCAGGCCAAACAAATAGCCACCAAAATACTTCTACATCTGTGCAACAAGGTCCTAGGGTGCCAACTAGCATGTATGAATTGCCACCCCTTTTAAGAAGAGAGGACTTCCCTTGTATTTGCTTCTGGAGTCAGAGCACTTATAGGACATGGTTATTGGAGAACAAAGGTATCACAGACAGTCTGTCTCAAACCCAGAACAAGCATGGGTGGCCATTGAATGCCTCATGGGAAAATGAGGACACCCACCTCTACATTGAGGATGTCAATGGTGTAGCAGTAAACAACAGCACCCTTAATAGGATCTCAGTAAAGGCCCAATGCTTGTGGAGCACTCTGCTTGATGTGGGACTTGCACCTCCAACATCTACATGGATGACTGATGCTATATATGATTACTACTTGAAAGAAATGCTCAACAAGTTCTTTGAATTTTGGTTAGCAGATAGAACATAGAAATTGGATCTCTGGACCAGTAAACATTATCCTTCTTAGATCCAGTTGAAGAACAAGAACAAATGGAAGAGAAACAATATGGTTTCTGGGTTAAGCAATATTTCTGGTACATCTACTAACAACACTAGAGATCACTTAGTTAACAATGAGCCCAATACTGGATGTGCTCACAAGGAGGATGACCCCAACACTGGATGCACTTGTGAGGACAGTGACTGTTATGGTTTGACGTTGACCATTGACCAACTAGGTTGTCAAGTATGTAGCCCAGCTACAAATTGCCTACAATACACCTGTGTCACGTCCAGACAGCTGCTATCCAAGGTGGGGTTTCCTCCCTAGGACTTGCCTTAGTGTCTCCTCAAGTGGTAGACACTTACCGATGTGTTCAGTGGGACCAAAGGTGTTATCGCACACCAATGCAAACGTGAATGACTTATTAGGCCGGGGTGATGATGAGGTGTAGAAGAGGAATCTTCCACTGAACACAAGAACCCTTGAGCACGCAGTGTCAAGTAGATGAGAGTGAGAGTCAATTGGAATCGAAGACTAGACTGGGGAATAAGTCCTCAGTCTACCTTGGTTTAAATACATGCGAGGCATACTGTCTCATACTACAGTAGAACAATACTTCTGACAACAAGACCTCTTGTCTTATTGTTGGCATGAGCACCTCTATAATGTTCTTACACTGGTGGCTACCAACTTTATCACAATTCCTTGGGCAAATGCATGTTTGCGATGTGCATAATGCCACAACCTTTTATGACAACATTGTAATTATACCAGGGGCATTGTAATATGGTTGTAATGATATTGTGACAAAATTGTAATACAATTGTGAATGGGTACTGGGTGATTGTAATAAATTGTAATAAAATTGTGAATCATTGTAATATGGTTGTGAATGGCTACTAGGTAATTGTCATAAGATTGTAATATGATTGTGAATGGATGCTACATGATTGTAATAAATTGTAATAAAATTGTGAATCATTGTAATATGGTTGTGAATGGCTACTAGGTAATTGTCATAAGATTATACTATGATTGTAAATGGGTGCTATGTGATTTGTCATAAAATTGTAATAAAATTGTGAATCATTGTAATATGGTTGTGAATGGCTACCAGGTGATTGTCATAAAATTGTAATATGATTGCAAATGGGTGCTACATGATTGTAATAAATTGTAATAAAATTGTGAACCATTGTAATATGGTTGTGAATGGGTACTAGGTGGTTGTCATAAAATTGTAATATGTATTATGTAATGAAAAGAAACACTCTCAACAAAGGTCTTATCAGACCACAGTTCTAGCTCTGTCATCTCTCAGTTATATATTCTAATATAATAGAGCAAAGGTCATACACACCTCTTTGAACTCAGTTCTTCCTTAGTGGTTTTATCCCAAGGGTGCTTCTTTCCAGTATCCATGCTTGCAGTTGACAACATCGCAACAAGTTCTGAAAGTACCCACTTTACATCATCAATGGCCAGCAAGAGCTTCAAATCCTGCTGTCCATTTGGCCCTGTGGCATGGACCCACCATGAGAGAGCCATAACAACCATAGAAAGGCCATTTGAACCACCACGCAAAATTGGCTCCCAGTCTGCATCAATTGGCAGGGTCTTGACCAAAGACTCACCTCCACGCCAAGTTGGCTGCATCTTCACCCACCACAGCATCCACATCGCCCCAAATTCCAATGGTTTCACAATGTGCAGAAGGAGGCTCACAGGCCTTTTGTGCTTGATCCACTACTGGACTTCCTCTGGATGTGATGTCGTGGGCAACCGCTGCACTAGAACATGAGGCAAAATAACAAGCAGGAATGAAGGAAGCTCACTCCATCTAGTGGGTTCAAGGCTTCATACTGTGCCCATTCCATCACCAAAGCTTGCCAAGAAGCATCACTGGTGGACACCTGTTGGAAACAGGTAAGCCAAGGTGCAAACCATTTGTTTGCATAGAACGAATCCATGGGTGGGTTGAGAGCTATAAAAGGTGAAGCTGAACAGCTGCGATTACCAGCCGAAGGAGCAGTGATGCCTTGGGAAGAGGCTAAAACATAAAACTTAACAAAGTTTCAGAAGGATACATATGGATGCTCACCAGGAGCCTGGCCTTCTCCCAGAATGGCACCAACCCCAAGTTCATCCCCAGCCGATTGAGTCCCCAAGTTATCAACAGCTGGTGGAAGCATCTCCATAGTACTCTGAACTTGCATCATAGGATTCTCAGAAGCAGTGTCACAGCAGGAGTTATTGGCGGAAGGTGATGCCACCTTTGCTGTTGTTTCGGTGTCAGTAACCGGTTGGCTTGTGAGTGAAGGAGGTGACGAACTATTCACTCCGAGACTTGTGGTAGATTCTCTCCTCACATTGATAGCATCATCCGTGAGGTCTCTCGATACCGACGCAGTTTCAGTGTGGCTAAGGACAGGTGCCAGTGAGCATGTTACTGCCATACATAAGTGCAAACAACCTACACATCACAGACAGGTGCCAATTCCAGATCCCACCCACATTCAACATCCTGGATTCCTTTGACTGGACCGATCATCTCCAGCAGGAGCCTTGTGTTCCTTGCAATCCTCTTTGCCTTCTCCTGCTCTCATTCATGTTGACTAATTGATGGTGCTCCTGAGCCGGACCGGGATTTCACCTTCTTTTTGGTGTGTTCATCATTGTCAGAATCGGAGAGCATGATGGATTCGGGTTTGGGAGTGTTCTCCTCTGATCCTGCACTGAGGGCTCGAGCAGTACATTCCACCTGGTCTAAATGTGGGCATCATGTCACCATATATCACATACCAACCACCAAAGCCTTTGAATCATCCACTTACCGAAGGATTCATGTAAAAAGTCATCGAACTTCAACATAAATTTCTTCTCAAAGCAGTCGTCCCCCAAGAAGGCTTCAAAGGTCTTTCCATCTGCCATCATACCTTGATGAAGGCTGAAATAAGGTAAGTCCAATATTGAACACTCGGTGTTGATAATCAACTTATGCCAGCATCGTAATTTTCCCTCCCAAACATGGGTTCGGCCCACCTATGATTACCAAAGCATTCCATCCCGTCTGTTTAACAATGGATTCCGTAGCAGCTTGAAGGGTGCGAGGGAGCTTATCAATCGACCTTTTCGCCAAAGAATAAGTAAGTTCAACATGTTTTAACAACTCTAATGGAGATCATACTTTTGGAAGGACCTGTTCCTTTCTGAGCCGGCAAGGTCAGATGCTTCCATGCTGTCCTTCATTCTTTTACGATGTTCCTCAACCTCCTGTTTGACCTTGGGAGTTTTGGCTTCATACAGCATTTGGGCCAGTTTATTCCTGATCTCGAAGAGTGTCTTCACTGGTTTCTGGCCTTCTGGGACCTCGCTCAAGTACTGCTCCCAGGCCTTGTTGACTTTCCCCTTTAGCTTCGTATTCTGAAATTTGTTCAGGTATGCCTGCCAGGGATGCACAACTTTCGACAGTGGGTGCAAATTCAGTACACCTCTGGTTCCACCACCTGATGAAGAACCTCTGGTGTTATTATGGAACCAGAACTTTATGCACTGGAACACCAAGCTAATTATCAAACCATTGCAAATTGATTTTAATAAATGCTTACATTATTGATAGTCTTATGCTTGCACACCCGTGCCTGTTGAAATTGGTGAGATCGGATCGTGGTCATGCTTGATCACCCCACCTCTTCTGCATTAGGTCATTGTACGACATAGTCTTTACGGACTCCACTTTTAATTAGCAGATTGTGTCAAGATCGGACTCCTTACTTCTTAGTACTTCTAGTTAGCCTCATGTCATGTCACATACAAGTTGGTTTGCCATATGCATATGCATAGATATTGTCTTCCTCGTAGCTACTCAATTAGTTCATATTAGGCCTTTGAGGCACTTAGATAAATACTGCACATACGATATGTGGCCACCTCAGTTCCGTGCAAGAGCACGATACTGAGGTGAGCAATGCCTGTTTCTTATTACCTTCACAGTTACTTATTCTCTAGTAGTACATTTGGTATTATTAGGCTATAAGGCCATACCGTGTGTGGCTTGATTAAGTCCTTTTGCCCAGACTTGGATCACGCATTACAAGACGGTTCTCACCCACGATTCATTACCCAATCGACCCATAATCTTCACAGTGCCTTCTCAATGTTTTCTTCAACTCCTTTGATTTTATCTTTGGTTGGTGCTGTGGTTGGCCATTTTTTATACCACTCGCTGTAAGTGTCCTCGAAGAATGTTCCGGTCGCCTTCTCCTGCTGAGCCTGGACAAATGCAGGGACAAGCACCTTAAGCCAAGTTCGCTGCTCTGGTGTGGTCCATCGCTTTTTGCCCATGAGGTTCCTCTGAGTTGTTTGGTGAATAGTTCAACGTGGCAAGGAGCTCTAGCAAGTGCGGCCTCTCACATTATAAATTCCGTTTAAATTCACCAATATATACAAATCAGGGAAAAATCAACTAATTATTCAGTTCCGTTGTCAGTCACACAATCAGGGCAACAGGGTTTTTTTTTTGCTCCACCAGCTCCACCCATCTCTCTGCCTGCGATGAATCCCCCCCAGGACGAAATTGATATCACCCCTTGGCAAAAGACCTTCAACAAGCAGCAACGGCTTCTCCTTAAATGTGAGCCTTTGTAATTATTAATTAAGGCTGTTGACAGTTGGCTCACCTCCGACAAGGAGAACAGTGTGCGAAGGAAGATGCCAGCAACGACCTTGATACCCCAACTGGTAAAGTTCTCGTTCTTGAATTCTAACAAACCTGATCAGCACCAGATGTTGTGGACTCAACCTCCAATGTAAGCTACAAATCCCAGGGAGTTCTTGCAGGGCTCCATACTGCATCCCCTCAGGTTGCTGCTGCTATCATGGCCACTAAACCCACTGCTGCCTCAATGCCCATTCACACCATAAGCGACAACTCAGATGAAGATGAAGTCTCCACTCCTGCTTCAACACAGGCAACGGGTACACCGAAGACCAACACCCTGTCAAAGACCCACCTCTTAAACTCCAAAGCTATGGCATCTATGGTAGGCTCGGTTATTTAGCAACTTCAGCGCTACTTACCATGGAATGTTCCAGGACAATAGTGACCAAGCATTATTGATCTGCCGGGCAATGGCTTCACTTGTCGTTTTGTCGCCCACGAGAAAACCAGCACACACAGGTTCACCGTTCACGACTCCTGGAAAGCACTGAAAATACTATGTCATTTCCACTGGTAAATGTACTGGAGTATTCGACAGCTGGTTGTATATTACCTCGTATATTCTTATCCCTATGACTGATCTGTTTTGAACAGGCCATATGTTCAAAGCCTCACATCTGGAGTGAGCGGAAACTGCCAGAAATCTTATGCAACGTACAACAAGGCCCTCGAGATCTATCAAGACCTTAAAGCAAACGGCCTCCTCAGGATTGTCAGGAATCGTGGGGATGAGAATCTCTTTGGGCCAGTTGAGGATGCTATGGAGTAGTTTCGTAGAATTAGTTATGTTCTCAGTAGGTATCAGGCAAATTCTCCGGAGATGGATGAGACCTTTTTCAATGCATTGGACAAGTGAAAAGACGAATTGGTGTTTTGGTGGACGTAACACAGAAGTGGGAGTGGGAGCTGCCAGTGATGATAGTCAGGAGTCGGGCGTAACTGTCACAAACGCGTCCTGTATTGCATTGAAGTGTATTGTTGAAATCATGATTCATGAGCCATTGAGGTCACAACAGGTCTGGCCATGGTATGGCAGATAATTGACCCCAGAATATTATTTACAGTTTTGAACAGACCAGCAAATAGACCAGTAGTTATGTACTGTTCTTTACAGTTATTTATGGATAGTTATTTACAGGTTTTCAGAACAGGTCAGTTTCACACTGTACCCTAGTTCTCAGAACACCTATGCCAGAAGCTTTGCTGTAATCTTATGCCTCACCTGAATCTATCTATGATCACGAAATTGAATGAATTTTGAATGAAAACAATTATTCTAAATCTCGCAGTTGAGAACTTGAAGGATAGAGAAGGATAGCGACGAGCGTATACTTGGTCAGTTATTCATCCCGACTGACTTGGACCGCCAACTTAAAGGATCATGATCATGGTTACTAAGTACTGGAATACATGGGTAGAGAATAGATTCAATCTCATTCACAGATTGCATAGATAGATATAATTTGGTATCCTTATTGTCTTTTTCATAGGAGTGTGCAGTTGTGATATTTTTCACTTCATTTTTGCTAAATTTTCGAATTGTTGTATCTCACTCAATTCTAAACCATTCTGTCTGAAATTTTGTGTCCAACATTACATATATGTAGTCTAGGTGCATGCCAAAAATGACAGTCTAAATCCACCTTGTTGATATTTTGATTTTGGACCCTCCCCTCTAGATCTATTCCCATCATCAAAAGGCAATATCTCATGTTATACTGCATGGAATCATTAGAAAGTTTACAGGTGAGTTTTCTATGGTATATTTAAGGTGCAAGCAAGTTTTGAGGTTTGGAATCATAGCCATTTGTATACAATATGCATATTACTCATTTTAGCCCCAGCCACCATCAAACAATGATTTCTACTCTGATCTTGGGTAGATCCATGAGTGCCTTCACATAGTGGTCTGTCTCTACATATTGTAGGTGCAACTAAGAGTATGTGGCCCACATGCCAGCCAATGACCTGCTTTGGTCATATTTCTCTAGGTGGTAGAAAGGACTCACTATACCACTCAAAGAATATGATCAAAGCAGATGATTGAGTAGTATGTGGGCCACATACTCTCAGTTGCACCTACAATATGTGGATTTGGGCCACTATGTGAAGTCCACTCATGGATCTACCTAAATATAGGGTAGAAATCATTATTTGATGGTGGCTGGGGCTAAAATGAGTAATATGCATATTGTATATAAATGGCTATGATTCCAAACCTCAAAACTTGCTTGCACCTTAAATATACTATAGAAAACTCACCTGTAAACTTTCTAATGATTCCATGCAGTATAACATGAGATATTGCCTTTTGATTATGGGAATAGACCCAGAGGGGAGGGTCCAAAATCAAAATATCAACAAGGTGGATTTAGACTGTCATTTTTGGCATGCATCTAGACTACATATATGTAATGTTGGATACAAAATGTCAGACAGAATGGTTTAGAATTGAGTGAGATACAACAATTCGAAAATTTAGCAAAAATGAAGTGAAAAATATCACAACTGCACACTCCTATGAAAAAGACAATAAAGACATTGCATTGCTTGAAAGACATTAGTAGCGACATCTGAGATTCAGATAAATCACCAGGGAAAGTGAGTCCTGCTGAGTGAATCGTTGTGTGAATCGACAATTCAAATATTCCAGCTAGGCCTGCGCGCCGTACCGTATACGGCTTACGGCCGTAAATGTACGGCTGCTGTACGGCTACGGGACGGCTGTAACCCGTACCGTAAAGACAAAAAAAAACCCCCCGACGGTACGGTACGGGTGGAAATACGGCCGTAAACGGTACGGTACGGCCGTATTGATGTTCTATTTACATTGTAATGTCTAATGCGATGCTTAACAAGCATCTGGGCCATCGCCCGTGCACCTTCAATCTAAAAAAACATTCCCCTCACCCTCCTCGTACCCCAGCGGCTCCTGCACGAAGATCTCCTCGCTCCAGTCACGACGGATGCGTCTTGCGACAGCCTCAATGAAGAACGCACGGTTCAGATGACCTTCGTTGACCACGTGCCCGATCCTGATAGCTTGAAAGAAACTACCCCTGCGATCGTGCCGGCATTTGCGTATGCGTACGCAGGTGAGGGCGGGATCTCGCGGGGATGGAACGGATTTGCTTGGAATGCAGCAGGGACTGGCTCTGGCTGGGTCCACGGTGATGCCGATTCTCAGCTTGCGCAGCGCTGACGTCTTCTTCATCCTCGAAGATCTCCTCGCGCTCGTCCAGCTCGCCCTTCAGGTAGGTGCTATTGAAGTCGAAGGATTCGACTTCCCAGTCGTTCAG
>QFDX01000965.1:0-16022 GCA_003315875.1 Lactifluus piperatus
CTGCATGGGCCCATCCCTGCCAAACGCCTTCCCAAGCGCGGGGTCTGCCCGTCCGCCGGGTAGCGTGACGATCGGCGGACCCGTCCAGTTCTCCGCTTTGCGATAGTACGGCTCTAGGGCGTCGAATGACCACGTGGGTCCATTCCCAAGCTCGGTTCCCCACACATCAAATTCTTCCCGACAGGGGCGTTGCCACAGCACATCGCTGATCATACTCGAGCCACCAAGTACGCGTGCCCTGAAAAACGCGTGCCACACATACGCCATATGATATGAGCCGAGAGTCAAGGAGAAAGAAAAAGGAACCAGGAACTAAGAGGGGAAAGAGGAAAGTGATGTCTTACACAGTCTCCTGCACGACGCGTCCATCGAGCCCCTCCTGCGGCACGCTCTTCAAATTCCAATCATAATTCGGGTCTCCAAACACAAGGCCATAGTTCACGACCAAGTCGATGCGCGGGTCCGCGCCTGGCGGTACATACCCGCCAGCCTCAAGCACGCCCACGCGCACCCGCTCATCCTCGGATAACCGCGCAGCGACTACGAGCCCCGCCGTACCGCCCCCTACCACGACGTAATCGAACTCCTGCGCGGCGAATGCTGACGCAGAAGACGCGAGCGCCGCTGGGCGGGTATTGCCGGCTCCCGCATCTGCGCCTGTCGGTGGTGCACCGCTCAGGCCTTGCAGATACGGTAGCGTGGGGGAGTAGTAGTATACGCCGAACGCTGCGAGCGCTGCAACGGAAGACAGGGTAATAATTCCGCGCGACATTGTCCTCTTTTTTTGGGGGGGGGAAGAGGGATGTCAAAGGGTAAGTTCGGGTACCGATATGGGTAAGGCGGCGAGCAAGATAGAGGAGGATGAGGATGAGGATGAGGGAGAATGAGGATCGCAGCCTCCGGCGCAGGGCGCAATACTGCCAAGAGTGTTTATATATGCTGTATCCATCCGTATCGGTTGGCAGTGATGACCATTTCGGACGCGAATAAGGCAGCGAGGCAAAAGTGATGTGGTGCGTGACAGCCCCAAAATGCCCGAACTAACCAGCGGCAGCCACGCGCCTTCCGTTCCCTTCCCGAGTACAGGTAAAGTAGCAGCACGGAGCCGATAGGCAAGCCTCGGCTGTCCTTTCTCGCTACGATGAATGATGGTGGTCGATTGATTGATTACGCATTCCTTAAGTGGGCATTGCATTATCCTAGTGGGGCGCTCGAACGTGGGCCTGGCACCGTCCGAAAGGATACCATTGAAGGCGCCGATTAGAATTATTTTTACACGCTCCTCCGGAGATAAAAGGGGGCGCGCGATGAGCCTGAGAACATAAGAGCTCTATGATGGCCACTGGCAGGTGCTAGACTACAGGACTGGTCCCTCGTGTGGTCACTAACACTTACAAAATGGGCCAGATCCAGATATGACACGGTAGACATATTTAGTGAGCACCTTGACATACCATTTATCATCCAATTCAATCCACGTCCCCTTCCCCCGTCCTGCGTTTCCCCGTGCTGTTAGATTCCGGTTGCATGTGTCAAAGTAGCAAACAAACATATACAATGTATATGCAGTCCCAAATAATCCCAATCGACATCCAAAGGTCCCAATCAAAACAAAACTGATGCAATACTATTATAGATGCTATGGTCGATGACTCCCCAGATATGTAAAGCGACAAACAAAGTTTGAAAAGATGGCAAATGGACAATACTGGCTAAGAATAGCTCGCCAGCGTCCAAATGGGTATTGTCTAAATGATGCTATATAAATCGCGGCCTAGTTGATAGCTGTACGGGGCCCGATGACCCTGGTGCGATTAGCAACCACCTTTGAGCCGGTTCTTGGGCTCCGACTGGTTGAACTGCGGTGAACCCCATTTTGTGAGGTTGGTGTTTGTGTATGCCTCGGAATACGTTGAAATGTAAGACATCGTTGGTCGATCTTTTGGGTCGCAGCCGACGTTGTGCGCGTTGCGTGGCTGATACACACGTATGTAATCAACGAGCATAGTCGCCGGGAACGTCAGCTTCGAAAGGTCTATATCAGGGGCGAAACTTGGTGACATGCCCAGATTCATGATGATGTACTACATCACCCGTTACGCATTTCAGTCCCTCCTTTATGGTATAGGCAGTGTGGACGCACCATGGGTTCAGAGGGTATAGGCCGTGGACCAATCTCTGTTGCACTATCTGGGCCCAACGCGGCGCCTTTTATGCCCCAAGAAACAGTATCATTGATGATCCATTTGATATATCCGGAGGTACTACCCTACAATTTTAGCTTCGCCATGCCAATATCCCCAAGAGTGATACGTACCCTGACTCGTACTCATAGCCGAAAGTAGCAAAGCATCCACTTCCAAGCTCGTAACAATCTGAGTTTACGAAGGACAAGCCGCTAGTAGTTTGCTGAAACGCGCCTGCCAGCGGTTATAGCCTCAGATTGGTTTTTGTCGGAGAAGAGATCACGTACCACCGATATAAGGATTAATCTGAGTAACCAAAGGGTCTCGAATGTATAGATTTCCTGAGGAATTTTGCCATGCGTATGCAGCCTGCGTTCGTTATGTTTATTTCTTATCCCCACCCAGCGCCTACATGGGGATGAACGTACATTGAAGGGTGCCCACTGGGCAGATTGAGATGCCTGCCCCCGTCCATTAAAGATAAGGCACTCGAAGAGATCGATCTCGGGAGCAGAACGGCCGACAAAGGATCCATCCGTACGCACGGGGCCAGGATGCGACTCGCCAGGGCAGGTGCATGCTGACAAGCGTTGGCCGGGGAGCCGTGACTATCCGAACAAACAAGAACAGCCATAAGCCGGCTGGCGTGATATAGGATAACCAAGAATATATGCGCACAAGTACGTTATTGAATTGGGGGTCACCGTTTTCGGTGGCTGCAAGAGGTGTTTGGGTTCCAGGATAGAGCTGATCCGGAAGCGTGCCGACGTCGCAAGAATCATAGGAGTAGGGCCACTGAAAGCTGGTCAGAGAGAGTGCACATAACACGGAAAGGTAGAATTACCATGCCATCGAGAGTAGCACCATACCCAGCGCGGCCTTTTGGGTTTGAAGGTAATCATCAGCGTGTCACATATTACAGGCGAATCGAATGCGTACCCAAATTACCCATCGTCCAGATGGCAGGCCAAAAGCCACTTGAGAGGGCATGAATACGAGACGCCGTACGGAATATTGTTCTTAACTCACGATTTACTGCTGCTGCCAGGAAGCTGTACAGAAGCTGGAAAGGAGTAAGATGTAGCGACACAACAATGAAGCCAGAGCGATGCGCAACGCACCTTCGATCAACCCTCCGGTGAAGCAAAACTTGTTCCTATGCGAGAGCGTAAATGAGGATCATCAAGGATATTTAATTGTTAACACTCGCCATGATTGAATCTGCGGGGATGGTGTTAATAACTGTCAGGATAGCTTAAGGGCTGGGACGCACCATGCCTGAAACGTAGTACAAGTTGTGGTTGTTGACCGGATCCGCAACGTCGATGGTGATCCTAAGATATCCGTCCTTTGTTATAACTTGCTTGGGGTCGTACCACTCCAAGTCACCCTGTATCCCATGTCAACACTAGGAACGGGGCGAGGAACAGGCGGGCTGACGGTTTGCCAATAATATAGATCGGCCGCCTCCCAATAAGGGTCATCTCCAGGATAGAAAGTCCGCCCATCAAGGTTAAACTCGTCAGAGAACACAAGATCCCACTCCTGGGTGGGGTCCTCAAAAGATTTCTTAGTGTACGCGCTTTTTGGGGTGTCGCTATCGATGAGAGCGATGTTGTTGGCAAACTTGGGAACCTGCCCGGTAGCGTTTGTGCCGCCATAGTTGAACGCGCCCAACCTTGACTGTGACTTTGTTGTGAAGTGACTGTAAATCGGATAGCCGGCACTGGGAGGGATGAGTTTATTGACAACATCTCTATGGGCATTCAAGGTAAAGAGACAAACAAGAGCATTATCATCCCAGCCATGAGGACGAAGAGGCATCCGAGATTAGCAACACCACGAGAGGTGAAAATATGGCCTCCTTTGTCGTAGCGGACGTCGCGCTTCGGGTCTGGATTATGGAGAAAATCATCCGGTTCTGGCACGTTCATCGTGAGCGCTGCGGAACCCCACTGGGCGGGGTCGGCTGCGAGCGCAAACTAGATTGATTGAGATTGAAGCACAAGCAAAGGAAGACAGAAGAGCACACCTTATCCGCAATGGAAGGGGCCTTGAGTCGAGTAATTGAGCATCAAGTCAGTGTGAACAATGAGACAAAAGAGAAAAAAAAAACGTACAAGTGATGGTCTGTGTGAGGATGGAGAAAGTGTGCTGAGAGTAGATTTCGTTAGGAGGCTTGTAGATGAGCCAGCCATTTCGGGTCTTCTATAAGAAGTTGAAGGGTGCATGGGGGGCAAAGGAAGGACTGTGTATTTATAATAGAGTGTTAAGGATGGACTGGTGAGCGTAGACAAGTTGTTATAGAAGAAAAAAGAGAGGCAGATAGAGCAAGGGGGAACGAAAGCCAAGGGAAAAAGAAAAGGAAAGGAACGACAGTGGGAAATGAATTGAATGACAAGCTGCTTCCCATGGGGCCGTGTGGGGTGCCTGATTTCCGGCGGACGCTGAGTTACTTGTTGACAGTTGCCACGAACAACAGATCAGACTCCGGCGGCAGATCACCAAAAGTGGTTAGAGTCGATCTAAAATCGAATTTACAAGAGCGTCCGGATTTGGTGCATCTGATACCGCATCTACAAGCAGTCCGAGTTCTTTCTTCAGATAATCTGCCGTCGTTGGCCCGATTGCAGCCACACGAGCTGGGCGCAACCAACTCCCTCGATGCGGATGTGAGGAATCGTCGAGCGACTTCAAAGAAAAATGTGCACGCAACGCAGGCGTCACGTGGGCGGCAGCTGACGGCGCGAAGAATACAATCCACCATTGTTCCTCATCATCTTGAAGAAAATGGTCCTCCATTCGCGTCGTCACAACAACGAAATGTATCAAAACGTACCAGTCTCACCCTGCAACGCGCTTGCGAGAGTGTTCTCAAAATCCCGCACCCCATGTGTCGCATATACCCTGAGTTCTCTTACACTGTCCTCGCCGAGACCATCCCGCAAGACGCGGGGGAGCGTCTCCCGGTTCTTGTCTCCTGTCAGATACAATAGTCTTTCTCCCTGTGTCGCATCCTGCACAATGTACTGCGCGAGCCGCTCTGCCGTCCCCGACTCCGTGCCGCGCACGTCTTGCGGTGGATTAGCCAGCTGCGCGAGCTGGGTGGCCGTGGCGGGTCCCACGGCATAGAAGCGCACCGCTTTCCAGTCACAATCAGCGCCAGCGCGGGCGCATGCCTCAACTGCCCGGGCTGAAGTCACAATGACCCCGTCCACTGTGCCTTTGCCATCATCCTCGGTACCGCGGATGATGCGGGACAGGTGATCCAAATTTTCAAGCGAAGTTTCGAGCACTGGAAGTGAGAGGGGTCGAAACGAGGCGCGCACGAGGGCTGTTTCATATCGATCGGCTTCTGGGGGTGATGCGGGTGCACGTAGTAGGAGGATACGGGGCACCATAGCGTAATTGGCAGATAGCAGATAGACTTTGAAATCAAGGGGCGCCACTTGATTTAGCAGACCATGGGATATCCGGGCCGGCGTTACCGGGCGGCTAATTTGGTATGTTATTATTATGTTATGTTGAGCTTGACGTCAATTCCTCACCCACAATGTCCTCCAAGAAAGAGAAACCTCTCCACTCCCTCATCGCCGGTGCAACTGCAGGTGCCGTGGAACCGTGAGCACGAAATCCCCATATCCTCCAAATCCCCTTATACCCCTCAACCTCACCCAACAGCACAGAGTCCTCACTTACCCTGCCGAGTTTGCAAAGACACGTGCTCAATTTGGAGGCAAAGTGTGTTTTATTATCTCTTTACCACCAACGACCGACGCGTTTTTTTTTTGTGTCTTACTTAACCTTGACTCTACTACAGCGCGAGCCGCCACTCACCATCATCCGTGATACGCTGCGCTCACAAGGCGTGCGCGGGCTCTATGCTGGTTGTACGGCGCTTGTCGTCGGAAATTCGGCCAAAGCGGGCGTGCGCTTCGTGTCCTATGACAAGTTCAAACACGCTCTTGCCGATAAAGACGTGAGCTCACTTTCCCCTGCGGTTACCCCCCCGAATGATCGCGTCGATCGCGCTCACTCGTTTCGTCGTACCAAGGGCAAGGTCAGCGCGCCACGGAGCCTTTTGGCAGGATTAGGGGCAGGGATGATGGAAGCCGTGTTTGCTGTTACACCTTCAGAAACTATCAAGTGCGCTTCTCCTTTGACCATTCAATAACTTTGCCGCTAACTCATCTTCTGCCTCACTTTGTGTTATATCTGACTGTCCACGACTCATCGGGCGCATATGGACACAGAACGAAATTGATCGATGACGCGAAACGGCCGCAACCGCGGTATCGCGGTCTCCTCCACGGCACTGCATGCATTGTGAGAGAAGAGGGCCTGCGCGGGATCTATCGTGGCTTATTTCCCGTCGTGCGTTGAAACATGAAATCTTCAGCCACTACACGCAAAGCACTAAAAGCAAAAATAAAATAACGCAGATGATGCGACAGGGTGCCAACTCGGCCGTTCGCTTCACTACGTATACCACGCTCAAACAGTTCGTGCAGAGCCGCACGCGCACGGGACAGACCCTCCCTAGTAGCGTCACATTTGGCATGGGCGCAATAGCTGGACTCGTCACTGTGTATACCACCATGCCACTCGAGTTGCGTTGTCTTGACCCAGTTATTGGACAGTGCAGCTGACCCTGAAATGCCCCCTTTTTCCTACTAGCGTGATCAAGACGCGCATGCAGTCCCTCGAAGCGGGAGTACAATACCGTAATTCGCTCCACTGCGCATACCGTATCTTTACAGAGGAGGGTATCCTACGTTTCTGGACGGGTGCCACACCGAGATTGGCACGCCTAGTGGTGCGCCACGCTTCCTCCAACCTTTTTTCTATATTATCATATCCACTGAATTGTTCCAACTTAGATGAGTGGGGGGATTGTGTTTACGATCTATGAAAAGGTCATCGCCATAATCGGGGGGCGAGACATGTAGATTTGTCTAATAGGAGGATGGCCAATGTCCGCATCTGGATCACTCCACTTTGAATATTCGGTGAGGGAGCAGCTTTAGAATGTATGAATTTCTTTTGCTCGCCGTCGCTCGCTAGGCGGCGTCTAATGTACATACAGCTTTGTTAGCCATAGTTCACTCTGAGGAATCACTGACGTCTTTAGTAGCAATACTTCAAATTCCCAGTATTGGGCCTCTATGGCGAGAGGGTAGTCGATGTAGCCCCCCAAACCACGGTTTCGCGGTTGTATCGGACAAGTTGGAGATTTTCTTTTAGGCGACGCGCTGCCAGTTCAAAACGGTGACCCATTCAATGACGGGGTTCTGGCAGATAGACGGCACACTGGCAAGTGCTAATACAAAAATGGAGTCTCTTTCTTGAGTCGAGCCACGCCCATCAAACGTCCTATGTATGTGCGCAGTCACAGGACTCCTTCTCGTCAAACGCTGCTGTCACAATAACGGGACTGGGCTAAAGGTGCGCGCCTGCATGAAAAGTGAAGATGGTTGTGGTGAAATGGTTGGGGAGCGAGGGTCGCGTCTGAACCTTTCCCTAGACAGGAGAGAGGGCGCGTGCGCGGTCCACTTGTTTGCGTGCGGGAACATTGCAGCATGTGGAATCAACATCGCTATTGACCGGATTGGACATTCAGTCACTGGGATGGTCATCACGACCGCGACAATGGGAAATAAGAACAAAATCGAAGATCTCCGCTCCAGGCGCGCAAGTTATCCCATCCAGGTGCGAAGACCTATTACGAAAGCAGTAGTATGTGTGTCAGTGGACGGTGCCTATACTAGGCAGATATAAAGGTAACTGTTCTGGTGCCACGTGGTGGCTGCGTGCTCAATATATTTGACAAATACGTTTGGCCTCACAGCTTGAGGAATACAATAGAGGGTGCTCGTGGGAGCCTATAGAGTGAAGAGTGTGGAATGCCCCACTGCATGTCTACATATGCCCAAGTGAATTTAGCTAATTGTCGCAGGGAGAGAAGAGAACAATTGAACCAACTCCGATTACCAGTGAAATAAAGACGTCTTTCAAGGGTAAGATGACATACCACGGCAACCATAAGGGAGATTTGAGGGAAAGGTGATGTTGGAGGCCCAGCCGCCATGGGAGCTGTACTACCGGTCAATTTGTGGAAGGTAGTTCTGAGGACTTGGGCAGACCAAAACCTCGGGGAATCATGATAGGATCCAGTGCGCAAGAGAGGACAGTAAGATCTCCCAGAGTAAGAAGATGCTATTCTTGGAGCGGTGCAAGGGGTGTGCGAGAGAGGCGAGGACGTGAGTCCCTGCGATATCGCCATTAGTCGGACATTCGAAGGGGGGGGTCTTCAAAACCGGTAGAAAGTGTGCCATAAGAAGTACCAATGAAATCGTCCATACTATTAAACAGGCAACCAACATCACTAGAGAGCCCGGTCCACAGAGAAATTGCGTATTAGTTGATGCCCTTGCATAGAAAGAGAGGTCATAGGAAGCCGCAGGGGATATCTGCGATGCCAGTGGTGACCCCGACCTATATGGCTGGACTCCGAACCAAATGCAAATGCAAAAACTATGATCCAGGATACAAGTCCGAGGATCAGGGGGGTCACAGATCTTTAATGTACTGCTGTACGCGCTCCGAGGCGAGTGAGTGAGTCCAGGAAAGAGTCGGTAAAGAACAAAGGCAAAGCGCGAGGAATGACAGACACTCAGGAGTCAGGACTCGACACGCAGAATGGGGACGGCACTTTTTGGGGCCAGCCCGGCAGCTTTCTTGCCCACCTATTCATTGTATTTGTTCCGTACTTAAATACAAATGACCTATCAATGCGAGGATCGTGCGTATAATCGAAAGTAACTTGAACAAGAGCTAAAAGGGCGACGTGAAAGATGAGGCCGAGGCGTAGGAGCGTCATGGCCGAAGTGATGTCGCAGACATTCGACAGAGAGGTGGTGGCGTGCCGGCGTTGCTGGTATGTTGACAAAGGTCCAAGGTGACGGTAGGGAGAGAGAGAGCCTCACGAACTCACAAATCTATGTCCATGCATCCATTATGCGGTCCGGGACACCGAGCTCTCAGTAATTCGTTACATAAGACACGCCACACGCCACCAATGTGATGTTGCCTTGGTTAAACAACCGAAACACCCTTGACTCAGTCACTCAGGGTTCCGTGTCCCTTAGTGCGGGATCCTGACATCCTGGATACAAGGGTAGTTAACATCTGTAATCTCTGCATCCATACAGTACCGAAGGAGATGGGAGCAAAAGGACCTCAGGTCATCATGATCGAGAAGGTTGCCGTCCCCGATGATCGGGCGAGTCACTCCAATTACTTGCAAGCTTCATGATTGCCGCTCGAGGCTCGTCAGCCATCCTGACTGTACCCTGCTTTGTTCTTCGCATCGCCATTTGGTTATTGTATGCACCTCCTGGACGACAAGTCAAACCCGGCGCTGCCAGTGGATAGTAAAAGAGAGCAATGCCGTAAACAAACCAACGACCCATCTCTTTCCGTACTACTAGTATGCATCTCGCCGTGCCCTACTAACTTCACAAGGTGGTTGGTCCTGCGGGGCTTTTGCAATGATTCCGCGGGCTCCGAAACCAACCCTGCTGGTTCGGCTTTAATAACTGGCGCTAATCTGCCATTTGCTAGGTTATGACACTGGCGATCTCTGATTCACCGCAAACATCACGTGCTTCCATATCTCGGAAGAAACGTCACGGTGCGCAGCAGAGATGCGAGTAACTCTGAATATGCCCGCGGCGTGTCCGCCCTATCCCAAGATGCCTAATAGTTCCTTGATGATAGGGACTACTGTACGCACCTTGTGGTGGTGGATGGTCTTGCTTACGTTCAATTACAAGTTAGACCATCAGTGTCGTGTCGCTTCCCGCGCTGTGCTTGGGGAGAAATTGGGCGACGCTGTCTCAGTTCGGGAACATTGAAGGCTCGCTTAATCTTTAGCTTTGGCAAGCGATGAGAACGTTCATGTGGCGCACGATAGACTCTTCACTTACTTAGCAGTGCCGTCCTAACGACGGTATCAGCTCGTTTAATGTGGTCTTCTCGTCAGAGGCCGTCCGCACGTCGACATGGGTACAAGTACAGTCCCATCTATCCGAACTCATTCTCCTGACCTCGCATCCCGGTTACCTTCACCTCTCTATTTACCTGCTTGAGGTGATCCGCGGGTCGCGGGTCAAAGGGCCGCTTATGGTGTGTAGTTGTACGGACCACAGCCGCACCCTACACCAACTATCAGCAAAATGCTAAGGCACAGGCGCCCAACCGAGCTGGGGTCATTCGCGGACTTGGTCAACGGCATCAGTGAGCGAGCAGCAGTGCCAGCCACAGCTCCGGCGGTGCGGGAGAGTGATGATGATACAGTGTATGATGGGTGACAAATACACATTCAGGTAATTGGTTTGGAAGAGGCACGGATGTCGTTTGGTTTTTCCGGTGGAGGTGGTGATTATACAGTAGTAATCGTGCTACAGTATGGCTGATGGATTGCCGCAAGATGGGATGCGAGATGTGCTATCTTGATGGGGGCGGGCATCGGAGAGTCATGTCATGATAGCCGACCCCCAAAGATGGCAACTGAGAGTCCCAGAACGCGTCTATTATGTGACCTATTACCATCACACTGACATTTCTCTTACCAAAACAGTTGTTCCGTGTCTTCTATGCCATCCCACCTGACCACGGTGACCGCGGTGGTAGACAGGATGACCGGAATTTTTTCGGTCAAAAGATAGGTAGGTGCCAGCGTCTGCCCGTAGCCATCGTCCTTCATAGGACTTGCTCACCAACAACACACCACTTGTTGGCACAGTGCCCACATCCCAAACCATTTCCCCACATACTTATATGCCTCGTTGGCCTGCCACTATTCGTCTTCCAGGCATCGGAAGGTCCCCCCGACGTGTCCCAAGCCGTAAGTCTCTAAATAATCTCCCTGCTTCTTGCTTATTTGCCAAACCGTGAGTAACAGAGCCCACTGAAATTTTACCTATCCGCATCCCCGCGCTCAACGACGACGTAATTCTCAACATATTCCTTCTGTATCGACTGCACATCCACGACGAAGTCGAGGACGACGATGGAAATATGAAAATGAATTGGACCAACCTGCGTTGGTGGTACAAGTTCGCCCACGTGTGCAGGCGGTGGCGCTATATCATTCTTGCATCACCAACCTACTTAGATCTCCACCTCGTCTGCACCTATGGAACGCCTGTAGTGGACATGCTTGCCCATTCACCGCCCTTGCCACTCATAATCACTTATCAGCTCGATAATTTCGAGATGACTGCAAAGGACGAGGAAGGGGTACTATGCGCACTCCAGCACCAGGACCGTGTGCGTCGTATTGGGCTTTGGGTCCCATCCTCGAATTTGCGGAAAATTATCATAGCCATGGATGGCGAATTTCCAAATCTGGAACGCCTGTTTATTCGATGTTCGGAAGATAGAAACATGGCGCTTCCAAAGACTTTTCAAGCGTCCCATCTACGCCGCCTCATATTGTTGGGCACTGCCCTCCCAACAGATTCTCCCCTCCTTACAAGTACAGTGAACCTCGTCACTCTCGTGCTTCACGATATCCCGCCTTCTGCCTATTTCCACCCAGGTTATCTACTCACCCGACTTTCACACATGCTCCGGCTTGAGACCCTGGTGGTCCGCTTTCGGTCCCCTGTTCCCAACCGTCAAGTTTCGAGAGAATTCTTCCGTACCCCAACTACGATACGCGTCACGCTTCCTAATCTTCGCCGGTTGATATTCAAGGGTGTCAATGTATACTTAGAAGGCCTCCTTCCTCAGCTCACCACCCCTGTTTTACGCATTCTCGAAGTCACCTTTTTCAATAATCTCTCCTACGCTGTCGCGCGTCTCTTGCAATTTATGCGCTCATTGGAGAGCCTTCGCTTCCATGCTCTTCGGCTCAATTTCACTAAGGATGGCATTGTTCTGACTGCGAAACACCGTGCAGATGGAAGATCCAGTCCCTTCCGTATGTTGATCGACTGTAGTCACCTCGACTGGCAGGTGGCATCCGCGGTACAAGTTTTTAATGGACTTGCGCCATTACTCTCCACTGTGGATAAACTTACTCTTGGCTATGACGAGCATGATTTATCGACGGAGTTGCACGATGCTGTCGAGCCTATACTCTGGCGTGAACTTCTTCGGCCGTTCAACAATGTAAAGAAGCTTCATGTGCAGAACGAGTTTTTCGGGAAATTCTCTCAATCTTTACGACCCGACGATGATGGAGAGCTGACTGCGGACCTTTTACCCAATCTGAACGAACTTGGATGTATTGGAGGAGCTGAAGCGAGTGAAGCATTTACACCATTCGTCAACGAACGACGGGAAAGTGGCCGCCCTGTGCGCCTCAAGATGGTCCCTACCATGCGGACTTCTCGTCAGCTAGGGCCGTAAGCCATAGAAGGCAAGGGGCCATCACGGGGAACAACCGCACAATATTCGGAAGAATATCACTTTATCCGACGAGCCATCTTCCATCGACACGACAGCCATACACATTCTTTCCCCATCACGACCAGAAATATCTCAGATTGCAACCCCAAGCATAGCCCACGGAAGTTACCCTGTATATCCACCTCTGCAGGTTCCCACCCACTTCACGTACACCGCACTTCCCTAGTCGAGGTTGTGGGTAGTCGCATTTATCACGTTTGAGACATGACGATTTTTTCATATCAATGTACATATCAGTTACTGCACAATAACCACGGCTTGTACATTGTGGGGTCAGCCTGTATTCGCTACGTGACGCACAACAGACCCAGCCAACATATCCGCGGAGATGCAACTAAATGACTCGCTGCCGGTGTCGTTTCTTATTACAGATTCTGAGATTTCTCAGGAAAAATCTCCCGTACTGATCCAGATAACTTAGAAGCTAAATTAACTGACCTAGCTCTATTAGCGCCGTTGTTGCGATTACCCGCCGCCAATTATATTCTTGGCCATCCCAGCCCAGAAACCGGGTGGGTTATAGTAACAACATCGCCACATGTCTCTGTCCACAATTGTTGGGGACCAAGCCGAATACAGTATGGAAGGCAGAATGAACGGGTGAATATTAATAATATAATATGGAGATTAGTAATACCGTAATTGGGTATATATTCCACAAACCCCAGGAAAGGGGTAATAATACAATCTTCCTCCGCTCAGATTTCCCTACTCTCTCACACCAGAGTCGGTCCTCCTCGTATATCAAATACTCTTAGCTGCCCTAATTTCAATAATGATCATAAAACATCAAGGCAGGACTTGACAGTTGTAGTTTGACAGATCGATTTTACATTAATCATTAATTCAATAGGTGGTTGACCCGCGGGCGAGGTTGGTCGTAACTTACCACGGCGCTGTTTCAGTGTTTCTGCGACATGCTGAGTCATCTCAGGCTCGCGCGCCATTTCCACGCCAGGATACGGATGTAAGATAGGCGACAGCTTATTCCAGCACCTTACGTAATCTTTGGCAGAGCGGCCAAATTGTGACTTTTACATTTTCAAAAAAAAAAAAAAAAGATATTACAAGTAGAGCAGAGTGAAGTAGGAATACAAAGTATTTTTTTGACCCAAATTTTGCCTGTTTTTGCACCCAATACTATACCTTTGGGTGCACTTTGGGTGCACTCTGCAGTCCCATCACTGTCACAGATTATGGGTGGCAAGTTGCGGGGGGTGACATGGTGACAGGCAAGCATTACAGATCCAAATTTGGAGCAAGTATACTGATAACACTTTCCTGCTCTCCTTTCCTTTCCTTAAAGTACTTTTTATGTTTCAGTCTAGTTTTAATATTGTAATATAAGACTAATGTTTAGCCTGTAGCAACTGAGCTGAGCATTACAGATTGTTATCACTGAGTGCAACATAAATTATCACACCTGCGGCACCTGCCGTGTGCACCAGAAAAGGCATAGTAGTCCCTGATCAGGCCGATCTTTCCTCCTCCTTTCGGTATGCGGGTCACGTGTTTGATTATGTCAGCGGCCAAATCCTCTTCCATCACAAATTCAAAATGTTGGGAATCGCACGGAAATGTGTTCAGGACCATTAAATACATCAAAGCAAATTTTATTTTTAATGACCTAACTACATGTTCAATTCCACATATTTTTTAAAACTAAAACCTGGGGCTTCAAGGAGAACATATTCCCTTCCATCCTCTGGGTTTCAAATGTGCAAAATATATGTTGTGGTGGACAAGAAAGGATTTCGGTGAGGAGACTTTTCTGCTTACCTAACACGTGCTGGAATAAGCTGACGCCTATCTTATATCTATAACAAGGTGGAGTCCATGCTGAAGGTGTGGTTCATGAGCCAGGAACTGGCGAATGAGCCATGCCATAGGCATGGACTTTACCTTGTCTATAATACAAGAGACGTGGCGCCACCATTTATAAGCAAGGCCGAGAAAGGCAGTTTTGAGGCTGACTAATAGTGATGGGTGGTTCGGGGGCGCAGCCCCCGACAAGTCAAGCTCCATGCCGGAGGCATCCTTGTGCTGACTAATAATATCCTTAGAGTTGGCTTTCTAAGCCAAGCCTCTCTCTCTCCATGACCAGCAAACGTACGGTGCCAGAAGGTGCGGCCCTCTCATATTTTGGGCCTCAGCTATACTTAACCAATAGGAAAGGCTTGCCTGAGACTCCTCCTGGAAAGCGACATCGTTCTTCCGCCGATGACGACTACGTAGATGTAGATGACAATGAGGAGGATCGCATCGTTGCAGAAGCGGCTCTCGTGCCCCGCGCAGCTACTATCAATTTTAGTGCCTTGACTAGAAAACTGGCAGAAGAGCGGCGTAAAGCTGGTGGTGAAGGACAATCATCTCTTCCACCACATCGACGACAGCAAGATAATCTTGTGTCTCACATCTTCATGGACCAGGACTTTTCATTTCTCCACTTGAAATCTGACCACGCTTCACGTCCCCTCTGGATTAGTCCGGAAGATGGTCATATCATATTGGAGGCTTTCTCTCCAATAGCTGAGCAAGCACAGGATTTCCTCGTAGCTATCAGCGAGCCTGTTAGCAGGTAAGTGAGTCATGGCAGCTGCCTGAAGCGATCTTTGGAATACGTCTTCACCAGGCCGAGCTTCATCCATGAGTACAAACTCACCTCGTATTCCCTGTACGCTGCAGTGTCGGTGGGATTACAGACTGAGGACATCATAGACGTACGTCGGTGCTGGAGCCTCTGTACATTACCTCTTACCTTGCTTCTGCAAGGTTTTGAATCGCCTGTCCAAGGTAGGGACTTCAGAGTAGGCAATACACAATACGTTCATCGTTGCCTTGAAGGTCCCCGTGCCAGAAACCATCCTCAATTTTATTCGAGAGCGCACGCTCTCATACGGGAAAGTGAAACTCGTATTGAAGCACAACAAGTACTACGTCGAGTCTAGTCATCCAGAAACTCTCCAGCTCCTGCTGAAAGATAAAACAATTCGCGATGCTAGGGTCGTTTCCCAAGTTGGTGATGCCAATAAAGTGGCGACCTTCACAACCGCCAAGGCTCCCGTCAAGGGCAGTTTAGTAATTCCAGGGACAAAAGATGTCGAAAAAAAACAAGAGGACACTTCAAAGTCGACTCCTGGTGCCTCAGCAGGTGTCGGTGGTTCCGATGGCGACCTATTCACGTCCGTTGTCGGTGTTGAAGGTGGTATGTATTTTTTTTTGGTTCAAACGACGTGGAATCCGTTTACGTATAGACTGCCAGATGAGATCGATGAAGACGATGAGAATGTGCATGCTTTTGAGATAGATGACGCCAAGATTGATGTGGGAATCTGTCATGCGTTGTTCATACGTAGT
>QFDX01000966.1:0-11173 GCA_003315875.1 Lactifluus piperatus
GACTTTTTTGAAGCGATGGTATTGTTTTGGGACGAAGTCGTGCCATTCTTTTTTCTTTGATGACATTGCTTCCATTGCAAATTGTGTGGCCATGGTAGTTCTCTTAAGCCAGATGGGTATCTTGTGCCCCATCATTTGATCTTGGTGAATTTTTGCAGTGACTAAGATAATAGTTCCCGTTATTTCCCCTTTTTTCCAGTTGATTTCAGGGTCGGCGGCTTCCAAGAATGGGTACCCTAGGATAATATCATCTTCTCCTATATTTGCTATATAGAATAGATGTTTCCTTGGTACTCCGTTATGTTTTATGACAAGGATCGCCCCTTCTTTGACTTCTCCTGATTGGTTCAATGTTCCGTCCACATTTTTGACTTTCCGTGGTTTTGGTAATTTTATTTTTGGGATTTGAAGTTTTTCCACGACTCGAGGGTGAATGAAACATTCTGTCGCTCCTGAATCAAGGAGGGCTTTCTTTATGGCTCGTTTTCGATCGGCGTGTAATAGTAGATTGACTTTTATTGATCTCTTTCTTGCTATATACACGTTATCTATTGCGCATGCCCAAATAAGAGCCATATTATTCAGGCATCTTGAAAACCCATTTCTTCTCCTTCCTCCTGCATAGCTTTGATGAAGGAATCCCTGTCTTCATCACTGAATTGTTTGAGGAAGGAGGCTATCTCTTTGGGGCCATAGGAAGTCTTTATTTCTTGACTTCCTATTTCGGTCGACGTGTCGGTCGCGCGCGCGCGTGCGGGCCGGCGGGGACGGTCCGGGCAATCCCGGACCATGTGTCCCTGCTTTCCGCATTCAAAGCACCGGCCTTCCTTCCGGTACTTTTCCTTTTCCGTTTCGGTAGTTGCCTTTCGCGCGACTGCTGACGTATCCATCGCATTCGGGTCACGTGGTGGAAGGCGTGGCCTAGCGGGCTGGGCGTTGCCTCCCTGGTTCCTGCGGCGCCAGAAAAATTGGCCGCGGTTTGAACCTTGTTGCTGTGGACGCGGCGACGTGAAGTCCGGTTTCAGGGCTTGTTTCTTTAACCAATTCTTTTGCTGTCTCTGAGCTGCGTTGGTCCATTGCTCGAAACTTTCAGGCGAATCAATATCGATACAAGTCTCGGCTAGGGACTTCGGCAAGCCTTGCGCAAATAGACGAAGCGTCGTTGGATCATTCAAGTCGATTCCCGCGCGGTGCCCGAGGAGCTTGAAGGCGGCGATGTATTCATCTACATTGCCGTCCTTCATCTTGAGCTTCCTTATTTCGTCTTGGGCTCTCTCGTGCGCGGCGTAATCGATGAACGCCTTTCTGAACTCGGCCTCAATGGCTTGCCAAGCGTTCATATTGAAGGGGAGTTGGGAGGGGTCGGCCTCGACTTGGTCGAGCCACGCGTAGGTGCGTTGCGTCCATCCTTCCACTTTAGGTCCTCCAATCAAACTTAGAAAGAAGGCCGCTTTCGAGAAGGGATCGCGCGCGATCGTTGTGCCTCGATTCATCAACATGAACCGCTTAAATTGGGTCAAGAAGGACATGGTCTTGGACCTGTCCCCCTCGAATCGATCGGGCGGGATGCCTTCGAGGCGCGCGCCGCCGCTCAGGATGTGGGACGCCTCGGATTCGAGGTCGCCAATTCCAAACGGGTCGTCTCCGGTTCCCCGTGGCTTTCGCGGGGGCTGGCGTTCCGTTTCAGTCGAGCGACCTTTCCGGGCTCTCATCGGGTCGTCCCTCTCGGGTTCAGACTCAAGGTCTTCGATGCGCAGCGATGCGTGGCTTTGCGCGCGGCTTACGGCTCGTGATGCAGGGAGTGGCTCCCCCGATTGGACGAGCGCGGGGATGTCTATCCCCTCTAGTGGTTCATTGTTCAAGTTCAAACTTGTTCGAGCTGGGCGCACAGCGACAAACTTATTGTCGCGTAGTTGGACTTCGAACCATACACCGAAGACGTTGGTCACCGCAAGTTTCGCGCCACGGTAGTTAGCGAAGTACCCTGTCCATGGGGTCTTCCTTTGATCTACGTGGTAATGTTCGACGTTCCGGGTGTTTCCTACTGGAACGTGGTCCTTCTGTTCCAATCCCTCAACTGGGAATGGACATTGCAACGCTGCGAGTTCTTCGCGCGTTGGGATGTTTGTGAGGCGCTTTAGCCTCCAGTCGGTAAGGGAGGACTTTCCCTTGATACTAGTTTCAGCCATGGTACGTGGTGTCTTTCTTTCGAGGTTTCGTGAGCTGAAGATAAGCTCGTTCTTATGTCACCGTCAGGTCACGGTGTCAGGGTTCAAGATGCGTTCGAGGTACAAGTCCTTGACTTGGCCTAGTCAATGGCACAAGCAAGAGAGCGACTCTTTACACACAGAGTCGAAGGCGATAGGAGAACAAGATCCTGACTTAGAGACTCAGGAAGGGGTCTTCAGTGTGAGGCAAGTAACAACCTGATATTTCACAGGAGAACGAGCTTAAGGCTCTTCTCCTTAGTTCAAAGTCTTTATATACATGAAGTAGGAGTCATGGAGACCTTTGGGGAAAGATATAGAAGAGTATGGAAGAAAAGAGAACGTTATGGAAGCTTAGAGAAACATACGGAAGTTTGTAGAAACATAGAGAAAGGTCAGCGTCAGATAAGGAAATGTGGTCATGTGATGTTGAATCACATGTCTCGTGACGAAGTGTGACGTGTTGTGACATTATAAGTATGTTTCTTCTTATTATTCCTTCAGTTTTTGACTAACACTCTGTTCTGTTCTAGATATACTGTTTTTTTTTGGCCTCAACAACAACTAGGCCCTGCTGACCCCACCTCTCTGCAAATGGGATGCGACTGCGTCACTCCAAGGGTGTTGAGTTACTTGAGTAGGATGAGTTAAAGGGGTGCTGGGGGCCCATGAAGGTGGCACTGAGTGTAGATTGTTGAAAATGTGATTCTATAATTTTTTTTGTCACTTCACCACTCAGTCACTATGTCAACTTGCTCGATTTTCATACTTTTTGTACTTCAGCAACTTTTTTACAGCTTTGTACCTTTTTTAAGTAGTCCTAAAACATAGCTTCCCGCAAAATCTAGGTTCCTTTTCAACTTATGGACTTTGGCCAACTTTCATCAACTTTTGCCCCTTTTTGAGCTCATACGAGCTCGTACGAGCCCAAAAAGTTTCTTGCAGGTTTACCGATGCGTATGTTACATTCATGAATATATATTGTCAACTGCATTCTAAACAGCTATCTAGGATCAGTTTTGTTGTAGTCATCATCGAGTCAGATTTCTTCCAGCGCAATTTCAACGTGCATCTGAATTTTTTTTTTTTTTTTGAATCTGCATTTATATAGTGCAATATGTTTACAAATAACAAAGACGCGCTTGGTCGCACTTACTATGTACTACGTAAGGTATTTCAAGCGACCAGTAGGCGGGGTGAGGATGAGTGTTCAATTGAGAGTGGTATTGTGTCGAATGTGTGAAATGGGGCGTACGCCCGAGGTCGGTTAGCCGTGGTCCTCTGGTTCTCGTCTCCTGGGTCGCACGCACGCTTGAGTTGTTTTGATGAAGTTTGCAAGGGCATTGCTGCCCGCTTCTGTTCCGAAGATGATTGCCATTGAGAGGGTGGGTGAGGCTGGGCAAAGGAAGTGTTCCCGTGCCTCTTCGTAAAGGGGGCATTCCAACACTATGTGATCTACTGTTTGTATGGGGGCTAGGCCGCATTGGCACCCATGTGGGTCTGTGGCTTGTGGTTTGTGTCTGGCGTTGTACTCGCCTGTAAAAGCGTGTTCGGTTAGCATCCTCATGGCAGTGCAGAATACCGGTCTGGCAAAGTTCACAATGCCTGATGTGAACTCCGGCGGCTGGCCAGACGGTGGGTGGTGAAGGGCGCAGTACGCCAGGTTTCTGCGCGGGTCCTTCAGCCAGACGTCCTCCCATTCTTCTAGTGCCTTGAGTTTTGCTTTGTGTTTAATGGCTGAAATTGTGGGGGGAGGTGACGGACCGGCCAAGTCGGCTGTGGCGGCCTTGTTGGACACGACCTCAATAATGCATTTGAGAGGGGGGAAACTGATAGATCCCGGGATCCAGCTGATGGATATCGACGCGTCTGGGTGGTCGAAGAGTGTGGCGGCCATGGTTTCGCATATGGCTCTGCACGCTGCCACGTTGTCATGTCTGTCCGTGTTCAGTAGCCACGGAATAGTTGAGTGGTCTGCTGTGAGGATAGTTACCGATTGTGTGGGGTTAGTCGCTAGAGTGGTTTTGGCTAGCTTTACCGCGTCCACGATCGCCTGAAAGGAGGCGTCTGTGTGCGAGGCGTTGAGGCCAACTACGGTGGCCTTTTTTTTTTTTTTTTTTTATTTAGAATCAAATTTTGAACTGCATTCACGGGCTTCGTAAGACGAGATACATGTGCTGCGTCAGGGCAGCGGTACTACTATGGCCTACTGCCCACCTCGAACTAAGTCCATCACTCCTTTCCTAACATTGATCTTGTCGACGGTGGCAAGGCGTTTTGATTGCCGCTTGGAAGGACTTGCCGCCGCCGGGTATTCACGTCTGAGTCCCGCCTCTGTGTATCTATCAGCGACATCATGAACTGCATCGATCGCACTGAGTGGGGTCTCCTTCTGTGTCACAGGCGGGGGGAGGATAGGGGCGTGAGGGCGAGGGGGTTTGGGGGCAGAGGGTGCAGCTGGCTTGGAGGGCCCCAGCTTGCTCGGGTGGATGGGCGCTCGGGACTTGCCTTTGTCCTTCGCTTCCTTCGGCCCGGCCTGTCTGCTCGCCTCTTTGGAAACCTGGCAGCGGTGGCGTTTGGCGCCTTTGCATGACGTGAACTTACGTCCGCAAGCCTTACATTGGCACTGTGGGAGTCCTTCGGCAGCTTCTTCAGCTGCTTTCCGGCGTTCCCGCGCCGCTGCTCTGGTCCGTTTCCGTGCAAGTCGCTTCTTCTCCTTCTGGGCCTGGGTTGCTATCCTTGCGCCCTTGGTGAGGTCGAAAAAGGCGCTAGGGCCTTTGCCGTTGAGAAGCTCCAAAATGTACACGAACATCACCTTTTTGACCTTTGAAATCGGTCGCGGGACAAGCGCAACAGCGCACTTGACCAGGTGGGCGTGAAACTGGGGAGTGAACTCTACCCAAAAAATGTTCCTGTCCTCGGCCTTTTGGGCTGAGAGGGCCTGGGCCCTGAGATGATCAATGGATAAGAACCATTGACGACGGAAGATGTTGAGAATGTCGAAAACGGAAAGTTCCGAATTCCCAGGAAGAGACCGTGCCTTGGCCGGTTTGGATCCGATCGGGACCTGACTAGGGTCAAGGGTTGGCTCAGGCGCCCCCCGGGCCAGAGGGAGACTGGCTGGGGTTGGAGTGGGCGGTATGGAAGGGGCCTCGTTGAAAACCGGTGGCGAAAACTCCGGAGGCGAGGGTGAAGGAGCAAGACCTAACTCCTGGAAGGGGAGGTCGTCCACAGAGGGAGTGGGCTCCTGGGACAGCTGAGAACTTGACGTCTCTGTCCTCCTTCGGCTCGGGGGCCCTCCGAGGAGAGCCCTAAGCCTCTGGTGGCCAGAGGAGGGTGAGTGAGAGTGGGAAGACATCATGTGAAAAAGCACTGATGGTGGTGGTAAAGAACCAAGAAGGGTTGAAGTAGTAGATCTTCACAGCATCTGTCATGCTTTGACATGGACTAGACTGACTGGGCAAGGTTGCTATCCCCACAAGAGTCAGGGAGAGTCCAGGTCAGGTGACTTGTAGGATAACATGTGATACTTGTATGATACCATGTGATTACTGGTGAACTGACATGTTTTTGCTATTATCACATGTCAAAGACATAGTTACATGTGATTGTTTCCACATGTATTTAAGCTCCCTTGTAGGATAGCTGAAGCCCTAAGCTTCAGCTTAGTTCTGAATCTAGTCTCCCCTTATCCAACTTGCACTCAACCCCACCTCTACTACTAAGGTGATCAAGGGCAAATAAGGACAAGGAAGTGAAGTGAGTCATACTCCGTGCATTCAAACCTCCCTATTATTTGTCCTCTGCATCCCCCTGTAAAGTGTCCAGGGGCACGTGCAGATTACACATGTGGTTGGGCGTAGTAGATGTTGAAAAATAGAAACTAAGAGGCTTTAAATTCTCTTAAGAACATCACACAAAAAAACTATCCAAGTCTTTGGAGTTTTATTATTGAAGCTACATAAAGAGATAAGTCTGCCCTCCATAAGGGAGGGTGCACAACTTAAATACATTGTACAGTACTCTAATCTTACTTAGATCTTTACCTCAGTCTTTCCTTGATCCCTTGATCCGCATTGATCATACTAATTTTAAGTGCCTAGACTTCTAGGCCTTTTATTTCACTCTGCTATGCTTATTCTGGTTTGCCCCACTGGAGCGTACACTCTAAGCAGATGTGCAGCATCCACAATTAAGCAGCATTGCTTAATTGGCCACTTAGCAATTGTTATCTACATGGCTGACTTAGCTAAGCCACATAACTTGACATGTAACTGACATGGTACACAGGGCTGTCCCTTTGGCTGGACTGCCCATGCTGCTAATGCGGCTGGTCACTCTAGTGACAATTTCTTGCAATCTCATCACTCCCCTTTGTGATATGATCACTTATAATAATATGGTGTTATTTTAGTGCACCCTTGATATGGATGTGTGGGGATCAGAGTGGTCTGTGTGGTCTAAGAACCACATGCTGCATTTTCTTTCTGGGCCTTGCCCAATGTGTGCTTTAGCTGGGCTGAGAGCCACTTGACGCGGCTTGGCTAGCTCATAATGAGATCCTCGATATTAAGCAGCCCTTTGCTTAATTTCTAATACATGTGCATATATTTCAATGCAAAACATATTGTACATTTGTAGGGAACATGAGGCATCCTTATATGGCTGCCTTACACCCCCTCTGTTACAGTTCGGCGTTGACCGTTGACTAACAAAGTCGTCAATGATGTAGCCCAGCTACAATCCTTGTGTCGCAATCTGGACACTTGCTATCCAAGTGGGGTCTTCCCTCCTTATTCAGTTAAGGCACTTACCATGATGATCAGTAGGACCAGAGGTGTTAACGTACACCAATGTAAACATGAATAGCTTATTAGGCTGGAGTGAGGGTGAGAAGAGAAGAGGAGTTCTTCCACTGATCACCAAACCTTGAAGTCGCAACTTCAAAAAGATGAGAGAATGAAAGTCGTCAATTAGAGTCGAAGACCAGACTGAGGAATGAGTCCTCAAGTCCTACTGCTTAAATACATGCAAGGCTTACTGCCTTTGTACTACTCAGAGACAAGGGCTGCAACAATAAGACCACAAGTCCTTATTGTCGCAGGACACTCCCTTTCCATCCCCTTTGTTCTAGTTCTCCACAATGAGAACTAGGAACAATGGACATCTGGAAGAGCGTATACTCATCAACAATAAAAGCATAATGAGGCCCGAGATAGCTGATATACCCAAGAAGACCATAGGGGTCTTTGTATTGTATCGTAACTGAAACCTATGTCCACTATTGTATATAAGAAAGAATAAAGGTTGACCATCCTTTGTAACCATACAAGAACAAAGGGTTGAACGACAATAGCAATGAACAAGGACAGCCCTCTAGGAATGATGGTGCATTTGTAACAAAAGGAAAAATATATAAGGACTCATGTGACAGCCCTTCCTTGCCTGATCCAGAGCTTAGTCAGTGGTCTGGGCCGATCCGTAACACTAGCCATATTGGCCATACCTGGTCCATCTACAGTTGCAAATGCAACAAAGGGAATGACATTCTTGATCCATCACCTATCCAAGAAGTCATAGATATGTAGACCTTCACATTGTAATGCTAAGAGATGGTATAACCCAGGAAAAATGAAGGATTCAATGTGCTTCAGTCTCTTCAGTCCAGGGATAAAGCCACCAGGAATCACATAGGCCTTCTTGTAGTGAAGATCAGGAGGGAGATTGTGGATAACATAGATGTATACTCATGCTGACCAAAAGTGAGTTCGCTTATGTAACATGTTCCAGTGCATGTTTTGTTGTCTTTTTGTGTCATTCCTGACACCAGAAATATTTGATCATTTAGATACAGTGAGAATATATAGTGTATCCCATAGTATGTCTATGAATAACTAAAAAGGAGTATGGCCTCCTTTTTTTTTTTTTAAATTTAAACAAAATCCCATTTGTAACCAGGTTTGGTGGGAACACCACAATTACCAGGTCAAATACACAGACAGTACCTAACTCTATGTATTATCGCGTAATGTGTCCACCAGGCCCCTGCAAATTCTCCGTTTCTTGGCGGTGTTGAGGCACATTGAGCAGCGATTCACCGAACCCTCTTGGGGGTTGTTGGAAGCGAGCGATCCAGACGGCAGTGTCCCTGAGTGGTGGCCCTCCTGTAGGGCGGCTTCTTGGGCATTTGACGGTGCTCTGGCCCGCTTCTTCTGTCCTTGTAGGAAAGCGGTGGCCTGGGGTATGAGAGGGGGTTTTGAGGGTGCAATGGGAGGCTGGGAGGCTGGCTCATCCAGTTTGGGGAGATCAGCGTTACCCTTTCCCTTCCTATCTCCACTCTTCTTGCTCACCTCACTGGAAAGAGGGCATCAGTATCACTTCTCAGCTTTGTGCGACACGAACTTACGTCTGCAAGTCGGGCATTGCTGGTGTGCTTGGCCTTGGGTGGCTTCTTCAGCTACCTTCCGGCAGTCTTGCCTTGATGCGTGGTTCCTCTTCCATGCAAGTCGCTTCCTCTCCTTCAGGGCCTGTGACGTGAGTCACTGGCCCCTTGTGAGATCGAAGAAAGCCCATGGGCTTTCCTGGTTGAGAAGCTCTAATAGAAACACAAACATCACCTTTTTCACCTTGTTGATAGGGCGAGGTACCAGTGCGATGGTGCACTTGACCAGGTGAGCATGGAACTGGGGAGTAAACTCAACCCACGTAATATTTCTGTCCTTGGCTTTCTGGGCCGAGAGGGCCTGGGCCCTGAGGTGGTCCTGAGACAGGAACCAGCGGTGGTGGAAGATGTTGAGGATGTCAAAGATGGAAAGATCCATCGCCTCAGTAAGGGCCTTTCTCTTCGCAGGCATGACCCCTTTAGGGACAAAGGGGAAAGGGGTGCAGCGCCCTGGGATAGGGGTGTCCCCCTCCATGATGGGATGCAGGGTTTGAAAGGAGGTGACCGTGCGTCGACGTCCATCGCTGTCCTCATATACCAAAGACAACGTCGTGGTCACTGGATGGGAGTCCCCTTGAAAAACCGACGAAACCAGAAAACTCGGGGGAATTGGGAGACCAGGCTCTACCTCAGGCCGTGGGGGCGGAGGTGGTCGGGCCATGGGTGGAATGGGAGCATCAATATCCATGTCTCCCAGAAACCCAGCAACAGAGAAGGATGGGAATGGGATCTCATCCTCATCAGTGTGGGTGGGGGGAGGGGATGGGGGGGTAAGCATGTTGAAACAGTTGGCCATCAAAAAATGATGATGGTGGTAAGAGTCCAAGAAGGATGCGTATGGCCTCCTTTTGCTGCCAAAACTGCAACTACACGTCTGTGCATACCTCCAATGTGTTTGTTTACTGTCTTCACTGATATCCCATCCCAAGCAACATGAACAAACTCCTTCAGCTCATCAATAGTTGTAGGAGTAGCAAAGTTGTGATATAGGTTGTGTTTTAGTTCAAGCCAGAGGGGTTCAATGGGGCTGAGGTCAGGTGAATTGGGGGGATGATAAAATAGGGGGATGCCATGAGATGAGAGCCACAAAAGTGTCGATTTGCTGTGATGAGAGGCTGCACCATCCTGCTGGAACTGCATATAACTCCTTGTTGCCTTCAGTTCATTGTAAAAAGGCAGTAAGGCACTCTCAAGAACCTGTTCCTGATAATGTGTGGATGTCATTCCCCCACCCTTCCCTCCTGGATATGTCAACACAACTAATGGCCCTTTCTGATCCTTTACGATGCATCCCCAAAGGACCCTTCTTGGCCCTTTACCACCACCATCACCGTTTTCACATGATGACTTCTCGCTCCCCCTCCCCCCCCCTTGGCACCTCTACGCTCGCGGATCTCTTTGGAAGTCCGTGGGGCCCTGAAGTGACGAGACAGAGGAGGTCTCAGCCCCCTCAAGAGCCCACTCCCTCTGTGGACGCCTCCCCCCCCCCAGGATCAGAGGCCGCTCTTTCAATCACGCCTCGGGAGTTTTCTCCACTGGTTTTCAACGGGGCCCAGGCCACACCGCCCACTCCAAACCCCGCCAGCCTCTCACTGGCCGGGGGGCCGGTGGCGCCAACCCTTGACCCTAGTAGGGTCCCCATCGGATCTAAACCGGCTAAGGCAAGGTCCCTTCCTGCGGATTCGGAACTCTCCGTTTTCGATATCCTCAACACGTTCCGTCGTCGATGGTTCTTATCCATCGATCATCTTAGGGCCCAGGCCCTCTCGGCCCAAAAGGCTGAGGACGGGAAAATTTCTTGGGTAGAGTTCTCTCCCCAGTTTCACGCCCACCTGGTCAAGTGCGCTGTTGCGCTTGTCCCTCGGCCGATATCCAAGGTCAAAAAGGTGTTGTTCGTGTTCATATTGGAGCTTCTCAACAAAGGGTCTACGGACTTTTTTGATCTCACGAAGGGCACAAGGATAGCAACCCAAGCCCAGAAGGAGAAGAGGTGACTTGCACGGAAACGGTCTCGCGCAGCGGCGCGGGAGCGCCGGAAGGCCGCCGAGGAGGCCGCAGCTGGCCTCCCACAACGGCAATGCAAGTCATGTGGATGAAAGTTCGCATCACGCAAAGCCGCCAAACGTCATCGCTGCCCCATTTCCAAAGAGGCAGACAAGGAAGCCGGGCCGAAACCCGCCAAGGACAAAGGCAAGTCCCGGGCCGTCTCGAAACCGAGCAAGCCGGCGCCCCCTAGGCCCCCTGTCCCCTCTGCCCCCACCCCTCGCCATCACGCCCCTCCCCTCCTCCCTCCTGCGCCTCGGCAGGTACCTCCCTCCAGTGCGACGGAAGCGGTTCGAAGTGAGGCTGCCAAGTTCACTGTAGCTGGAGTCCAGCGCGAGTACCCAGAGGCTGCGAGCCCTTCCAAACGCCAATCGAGATGGCTTGCCTCTGTCAAGAAGATCAACGAGAGGAAAGGTTTGATGGACACTGTACGAGGTGGGCCTTAGGTAGAGTAGTACTCTGGCCCTGACGCGACACATGT